>JAVIAB010000101.1:36043583-36156083 GCA_032433765.1 Megaustenia siamemsis
CAACCTATGCGGCACATCAAAACTATAAAAAAAGGTATGAACCAAATACAAGTGAATACATGCCACACAAAATAAACTAATCATGTCTAGAGTACATCCTCTAAATATTTGTGAAGAAACAACCACGACTTGAATCAAGACGGCCATTGGAAATTATTAAAACACGTGAATAATAACGATGTTTGAGATTATTTCAATAATGGAGTATAATATGAAGCAAAGTATCAAATAGTGTGGGCATGTATAGCGATCACAACCAACTAATTTTCTACGAAGAGAGCACTGACACTGTATAGTAATTGAAATAAAGGGGAGGGGTGTGTAAGGCTTTAGCTTTAGAAAACGTTAATTAACAAAACAGGATACACAAGGGAAAGTATCAAGCAGGATACTCACAACACGGCATTGATGCGAACAGTTCATTTCTTTTGGATGTTGCAAGACAATATATATAAGTGATAGTTAAGTTTGAAACAAAGAATATCGCTACAAGAACGGAGACTGTTCAACATGATGAGCATCTAACTTTGTGTCGGTATATTTTACCATAACATTCGAATGATCGTCCTGTTGACGCGATATTATCTTACAGTGAGGAAGGTTGTGTAAATTTAGAGACCGTTTTAGCCAGGTCGGTAGAGAGTAGAGTATATCATCAGCAAAGTCTAAGTCATTCCTTTCTTTTAGTTATTTTCTTAATCCAATATTTGACCAGTAGAAAGAGAAATGAAGATAGAAGGCATCCATGTCTTACTCATGTTCTTATTTAAAAAAAAAAATTATATTAGCTGTCCTTCGTGCATAACAATGCAGTTCATTCCTTCATACATTGTTATTATCATATTATTAAACCTCATGGGGATTCCGTAATGACTCATAAGCTTCCAAAGCATTCATATGTCTAAACTGTCAAATGTCTTTTTGTAATCTATGAATCTGATATTAAGTGGGGACTGTAGTTCTAAGCTTGGTTCAACTTGTATACGCAGAGTCCTTATTTGACCAGTGTCTGATCTGTTGGTTTCTACAAACCGCTTGTTCAACTCTCAGATGTTTCTCTATGACCTTGTTTATTCTCTCCACATGGTTTATGTTTAGTACTTTTACTAAAGTTATCAACCTTGGCAAAAATTAAAGACTTGTTTTTTTTCAAAAATACTGTCACAAGAGCTGAAACGTATATGGTGAACTCTTGAATGGAAACAAATAAACAAACAAACAAACAAACAACTATATAAAACTCGTTCAGTGAATAAAATAGAATATATTCAAGAATAGAACGCTTAACATTGTGAAGCATCGTTGTGTTTCATCAACATCAAGTACAAAACCTGTTCGTGTAGGTGATCATGTCTCTCCATAACTTTCGATCAAGACAGTTATTTAACATTTCTTTTGTTGACCTTCTGCCAAGCCATTCTCTTAAGATATCTGTTATCTTTTTTTCTATGCTTCCCTCTTTCTCTTCGTCCCTCAATTTTCCAGGTTGTTACAATATGTTCCAGCTGTTCTCTTTTCATTACATGGCCAAATAATGATGATTGTTTCCTCCTAATATTGGAAATTAATTCTCCTTTTGCTTTGGCCACTTTCATAAACTTTTCATTACTCTTATTAACTGTCTAGGTATTCTCAACATTCTTCTATAAAACCACATTTCTACAGCACCCAGTGACTTTCTTCTCTGATGTACTATTGTCCATGATTCACATCCATATGTTAAAACTAGTTCTATATAACATTTAAGAGCTCTTTTTCTTATTTCAATTGTCAAAAATGAATTGCACAGTATCTTCCTCATTTTTTTGGAAAGCTGCTTGCCATGAGCCAATCTGCATCTCACCTCGTTTATACACCTACCATCTAAGGTTAACGGTATGTTTACCGTTGTCATTGATAGCACAGATAATATGTTTCAGTGTGTTATGTTTTTAATAATTTGAAAGCAATGCAACATCATCAAGCACCAACTGTACTTTTGGTACAAGTGATCATGTTGTCTCTCCTCAAGTTTCCAATATGTCTTTTATAGTAACTGTTATGTGTGCTTCTCCCTATTTGTTACACCATACTTCATTTAATTCACATAAAAAAGAAATATCATTATACTTTACTCTCAGTCACAAGTAGCAATATATATTATCTGTCAGGCATATACTAGTTAAGGAGCCGCGATAGCTCAGTGGTTAGTGAACTGGACTACAAAGGACAAGAGGTATGGTTAGATCCCAACCGACGGCTTCCGGGTTCACCCAGCCATTAATGGGTACCGGATTTTTTTCTGGGAAAGTAAAGCGGCACGGCCGTAATACCGACCACATTACCCCAACAATCACGTGCCGAAGGTCTGTAAAAGTTATGGTCACTACACCATATTCCCTTACGCCACTTGGCGTGACGAGGGTACTTTACTTTACTTTTATACACTAGTTAGTTTATGTCATATAGCAAATATTGGACTTGTGTAAGGGCTCGAGTTGTGTAGAAGCAAAGCATCGGCTTATTATGTGGAAGGGCTCACGTTCAAATTCTACCACAAGCGGTGGACTTCCCACTTCGATTCCATGGTTTCATTAAAGTTTTAACCTTCCCTCGGCACGAGATAGTAAAAGTTGGTGTCTAATCATCTTGAAAAACTGCGAAAACAAGATCTTGTATGCAATCATGCACGTTAAAGATCACGTGTGCAAGCGTGCATTTTAAAGTTCATGTTTGCAACAATGCACGTTAAATGTCATGAGAGCAATTGTGCACGTCAAAGGTGATGTGTGCAATCGTGCACGTTTAATGTCATGTGCGCAGTTGTGCACGTCAAATGTGATGTGTGCAATCGTGCACGTATAATGTCATGTGTGCAGTTGAAATAAACAAAAGAATAGGAATGGCAAAAAGTAATTTTAATGTCATGAAAAATTTACTAACAAACAAAACAAATCTCAGCAGGGCTGAAACTAAGAATGGCAAAATGTTACATCTTCTCAGTATTCCTGCATGGTGCAGAAACACGGACATTAGACAAAAAAAAACAGAACACAAAATTGAAGCCTTTGAAATGCGGATTTATAGAAGAATAGGTAGAATTGGATGGAAAGAAAAGAAAACAAACGATGAAGTTTTAAAACAACTGAAAATAAAAAGAGAACTACTAAATACAATTAAGAAAAGACAAATGAAATTGTTGGGGCATGTTAAAAGACACAACAACCTACTAAAAGTAATATTGGAAGGGGAAATACAAGGTAAAAGAGGCAGACCAAGACTAACATGAACGAGTAACATCAAAACATGGACACGTCAATCTATGACAAGCTGCACCATCAAAGCAAGAAACATAGTAGAATGGCGATCCATGGTTGCCAACCTTCGTTGCGGAGAAGGCACTCGATGATGATGATGATGATGCAGTTGTGCACATTAAAGGTCATGTGTTCAATCGTGTATGTTAAAGGGCATGTGTTCAATCGTGTATGCTAAAGGTCATGTGTTCAATCGTGCACGTTAAAGGTAATGCATTCAATCGTGCACGTTAAAGGTCATGTGTTTAAGCGTGCACGTTAAAGGTCATGTGTTCAATTGTGCACGTTAAAGGTCACGTGTTCAAGCGTGTACGTTAAAGGTCATGTGTACAATCGTGCACGTTAAAGCTTGGCACTTTAGAGCCGTAAAGAGTAGGGAAAACTGACCTCTGACCGAACACAATTTTATAAGCAAATAATATACACATTTCTGACGACAGTTGTGTCGGGCCGAAAGGCGCAGAAATCGCGTTTTTTATGTAAACTTGCATACAACGAAATCACACCCACTTAGCGCTAAGAAAGAAAAAAAAATAACAACAAATAACGTAATCAGTTTTTGTCGTAGTTCATGAAATAACAATTTAGAGTTACTTTTCATTTACAGTGACGTATATTATAAACTTACTTCTATCTATTGTCCTTTCGAGCATAAGACGGCACATAGGGCATAACCACAATCTCAAAAACAGAAACCTTGCATGCCAAAATGGCACATATTGCAGAGATCGCTGCTCTAAAATATATAGCGCTGTTTCCATAACAATACTTTTTACAATGACAGCCTGTCAAGCCATCGATCATCCTCCTTAGTCGCCTCTTACGACATGCCTGAAAGGTCACAGTATCCCTATTTTCAACTTACTTAGATAAATAATAATCAAATATTTGGTTAGCGGGGTAGAGTTCTGCCCTACCTAAGACGTTTCCTTTCCTCCGCTAGTTTTCGGGACACCTTTGGGCAAGGTGGAGATCCTGTTTAGCTTCCTTATCAGGGTTGCGTGAAGCCATTGTAGCTGGTGGTGAATGGTGTTCTGGGAGCTACCGACAAGTAGTGCCGGTTATGGTCCCCACACCACGATGGCAGGCAGAGGATCTTATGTATATTTACAATGGCTGCGATCTCCGACTAGTACAGTCACTGCCAAGAAGGAAATTAATGACAAACTACCTTCTTATATTGCCTAGTATAATTATGTCAAAACAAAAAGGCAGTTCTTAAAAAAGATCAGAAATAAACAATCAACATTTTTCGGGCACATCATGGGAAAGGAAAGTTGGAATACTTGGTTACAACTGGCAAAATAAAAGGAAGGAGAGATCATGGGCAACAAAGAGAGAAAATACTAGATAGATTGGTGTCATGGTATGGAATACATTCAACAACAGAAGTGATACGATGCACTGTAGATAGACCATTGGTGGAATGACATGATCGCTTCGCCAACCGGTATGGCACATGATGATGACTAATCAGTGATTGATACATAAGTAAACATACATACTCTAGTAAGTAACGTTTCATGTTCATACTTCCTTGAATGATTGTTGTTACACATAGATAACTGCGGTGACAAATAGGAATTCTGAATTAATCATCCACATCTATTTTTAAGAAAGCAGATGTGATAAAAAATGTAAGTAACATGATATAATGTATGTGTTGTGTAGGTCCCAAACATATGATTAATTTGTTTAGTGATACTAGAGGTGAAGGACGATACATATACACACACACACACACACAACACACATATATATATATGTATATATATGTGTGTGTGTGTGTGTGTGTGTGCCTGGTGATTTAATCTATATTGTCACTTGCAAGAATTGTCCCAAAGCCATTACGTAGACAGGACGTGTGTGGATATAGACCGTGAAGACTTTCATTGACGTGATGTTCACACTTTAGCAGCTGTTTTCAAACCTCGGAAATCATCTTCTTTCGAGCAAAATCTATCGGTTCCTTGATTGATGGGAAAAAAATGAAAAAAAAATAGTACGATTGAAAGGAAAATGTAAAAGTGGGACTGTGATCAAATAGCTTATTTTTTCTGATGATGTAATACTGATTACTTAAGTTGAAGATAACCTACAGCCATTGCCTGACATTCTGGAAAATAGTTTGACATTCTCTATGTCTAAATATGACCAGATAATGTGGACCTTATAAAGGGTGAAGTTTAGTTAAATTGCCTCGACTGTCACAGACACCACTTTTATGATAACGAGATAAATAAGCTAATCGGTAAAGTGGCGTCAACATCTGACAAACAAACAAAAAACAAGTATAGGTCTACACAATAGACCTAGTCTAGACAACGATACGAACGTTTATTTGTATGCATTTTAGACATATAGGAATCTGAATTTACGATTACTTATCCTGGTCAAGTAACAAAATGTCGATCAAATGTAATGTGAGTTGACTTCGCAACACTAATTGGCAGGATAAAGTAACACATTGCACATTCTAACAATGTACTCAACATCCAGTCATACTGACAACACTAAATAGATAACACTAACGTGGTTAGGTCTTTGAGAAGAACGGACAAAATTCGAATTCTCAGGTAATTAATATATATGGAACTTAGTGACGAGATGAGGAAAGCAGCAGGTCATAAGTGAGCTATAAGAACATGTCTAGGGCTGATGGGAAATAACTCTATTTCAGGGAATTGAGATTTAGATAATCTTGTGACGGATCGTTTCATACGGAGAACAATAGCACGTAATGATTCGAGACTCCGATGATGTTACAATTGAACAGCAAACTACTCAAGAGAATATTAGTGCGGGCAACAAAACCTTTCGGAATGACAAGGCTCCGGAGTTCACCCAGCCTCTAAAAATGGGTACCATAGATTTTTCTGGGAAGTAAAGGCGGCCTGGGGTGATACCGACCACATCACTAAAAACTGTGCCGTGGTCATAGAAAAATGTGGTCACTAAAACCATATTCCACATACGACTAGCAAGGCGTGGAGGGAAACTTTACTTTACAACATAACTCACGTTTATAATTCTGCATAGCGATTTATGGATCCAATAATGGAATAATCGACCACTAGAAAAGCTGTTCAGTAAAAAAAAATAAGCATTCAGCCTAAGCTGGAAAAATAATTATTACCAACATAATGAGAATCATAGTTTTTTGTAACAAACATTTGCCAAAACGCAGAAGAACATTTACTAAAACGATATGCAATCTTTCGACTTTCATAAATGAACCTTCAATTTTGATAACCACTTGTGAGTTTTGAGTATTTTCTTTGTTTATGATAATAATTTTAGTCTTTTTCATATTCATATATAATCCATATTTTTTGCTAGTTTGTGTATTTCATGAATTAATTGTTGTAGATCTTTATGATTTTCTGCTATTAATACAGTATTATCAGCATGTCTTAGGTCATTGATTGTCTTTCTATTTATATTTGGATCTGGCATCCCTGTGATATTTTTAAAGATTTAAAAATAAAGATCAAAAGCTTTGGTGTAGTCTATGAAGCAGGCATATATTGGTTTGCTAACTTATGTGTACTTTTCGACTAATGTCCTCATGAAGAATATGGCTTCTTGTGCTGCGCTGTTTTTTTTCCTGAATCTAAATTACTGATCTTCTAGTTCAATATTGATTTCATTCTGAATCCTGCCTTGTATAACTTTTAGCAAGATTGTTGTTACAAGGCTCATTATATTATTGTTCTAAAGTTACACTATTCACCTGCATCATTCTTGTTAGGCAATGTAATGATTGTTGATGTTTTTGTTCATTTGCTATGGATCTTGTATGATATATGTCTAAGCATATGTCAGTGCTCACTGCATTGCCAAAACTTGTAAGTGCCTTTATCATCTATATATGTATGCTATTTTCACTCTGGAAAAGGCAGCTTTAAAAAAAAAAAAGTAGAAAAAAAAATAATGTGCAATTCATTGCTGACAACGGAAACAAGACATAGAGTTTTTTTTTTTTTAATGTTATTAAAACTAGTCATAATATATGGACGCAAATCATGGACAGTATGGCAACACACAAGAAAATCACTCGATGCTGTAGAATTGTGGTTTTACACATGAATGTCGAGAATATCTTGGAGAGCTAAGAAGTGTAATTAAATCATTCTGAAAGAGGCCAAATCAAAAATATTATGAGAGCGAATTTTCAATATTAGGGGGGAAAAATAATAATACTTTTGGCCATGAATGAGAATGGAACAGTTATAATATATTGTGACAACTGGGAAAATTTAATGACTAATAGATAGAAGAATGCAAGGACAAAAGATATCAGGTAGCTTATATATATATATATATATATATATATATATATATATATATATATATGTATATATTGTTGTTGTTGTTGCGTTCGCCAGCTTTCAAATGTGACGAAGTCCCTAGAGACCAGGAACTGAATTTTGCGTGTTAATCCATGTTTCCATGGCAGCCGTGTGCACAGGGGTCCCTCGCCGCACAGGCAGATAACTCCGACTTCGGAGGTACTCATGTTTCCGTCCATGAGTAACTGACGTCCCAAGCCGGATGTGCTGAAACCAGGGGTGGTTGCCGCAGAGAGAAATCATAAATAAAAATCCCAACCGGTGTAGCCGAGATTTGAACCCACACACTCTCTGTCTCGAGACCGGCGTCTTGCCTCAACACCAAGAAGTCCCCCATGGACTGGGAGTATGAGGAAGCTGCAATAAGGAACAGTTTTCATGCACAGCCTTCAATGGTTTCTGCCGATATCCACCATATACCCCGAAGTTCACGTCCTCCTGACAATGATGATCGCCATATGTTTGTTTAATGTATAGCGCTTGATGATGTTAGGCCATAGTTGTTGACTCCAACTCCGAACATACAAACACACAGTTAGTCGTCGATTATCCCCGTCAAACAACAGACCGTAAGATTAGCGTAAGGCCGGTCTAGGGATTTACGATGAGCCATTACGATGACGTAGCACACATAAAAATGTCTCACTCACAGCAATGACGCGCCCTTTAGATTATTTATTACTCTAGTGAATGCGGCCTACAACGAACAAAACACGGTACAAATTCCCTGAAGAGATAAAACTGCGGCTGACGAAGCATTTCACATTAATGAGTAGCATGTAAATAACGTGCGTCAAGGAATTCCAACAACGATCATGAATAGCACCAATGTGACGTGAAGCGCAGAACAAGTCTAGACGGTGGGAGGTCGCATTCACAAAACTTGATTTGTCGAACATGAAATATTGCCGGCGTACGACACCGCTTTATCGACGCAGATGTAATAAGTAGATCATCATTTGACTTTAGCGCAGAGAAATGCAATGGGGAACCAAAATTAATCAGATCCCGTATGCACTTTCTGCAGCCATCGAGAGAACGTGTACCAGATCCGCCAACTTGGAGACGGAATTCCCATATGTATATATATATATATATATGAATACGTAATATTAATGATACGATGTTGAACACATTGAAATTATTTTTTTATTGTCCACATATATCTATTTATTGTATATTTGCTAATAACAATGTACATTATACATGTCCTGAATTTAATAATTATACATTTTTATACATTTATAGAATCGCGATATGTTGGACAGAATTTTAAAGGTAATTAACATAATCTATAATTGTTGTGTCAATGAATTAGAAATCATAATTATAATGCAGAACTGTTTAATGTTTGACCATAGTCAACGATTTTCCACGTCTACAGTGTGTTCTTCACGCTTTAGTCGTGCATCCCATATAAGAGAATATTGTGTCAGCCATCATCGCCAGCATGTACCAAGCCTGCTGGAGTAGGTGATCATGTCTCTCCACAACTTTCAATCTCTCGACAGTTGTTTATCATTTATCTCGTTGATTCTCAGCCAAGCCATTCTCTTAAACTGTCTGGTATTCGTCTGATCTAACATTTCTTGTAACTCACTCTCACTCTTAGCGATTAAGACTGTATCATCAGCAATACATATATTATTTATATTAAGACATCCAATTGTTATTTCAGGCATTCCCCTTATGGATCTTAAAATAGTCTCACTATACATATTAAACAAATCTGGCGACAGCACACAACCTTGCATAACACCCGGTTTTATTTGTTTAAACATTCCCAATGTATTTCCTGTTCTTATGGCCGTTGTTTGTTGCCAATACATGTTCTTTATTATTCTTATATCTTTGCTGACTACGTTTATGCCTTCGAAAATGTTGATTAGTTCTTGCTGCTTTATTTTGTCGAATGCGTTTGTATAATCTATGGAACATAGGTGTAGATCTGTTTTCATAGATATATTTCTCTATTATCCCACCTAAAGTTTATATTACCCGCTGTGTTATTGAATGTACTGCCCATAAACCTTTGACAGACTACCAGCTACTGATTATGCTCAACATTCGAAGTGTATGATTATGTCAACCCGATGCCGAAGACTGTCGTGTTGCGGCAATTGCTAGAATATCAAGCCTTTGTAAACTAGCGACGCATAAAACGTACGACCACTTAGCGTCCGTCTATGAGAGCAAATGACGATGAGGAACGTTCTGTTGTGAACACAGAAGAAGTAACGCCATATATTTGTCTCTACAACTGGTTTGTTTTACCAGTTCGGGTAACTAATTCATTAAAAAAATACATTCTCTCGAACAGATAATTCACCTTTGACCTTTGTTTTCCATTATCTCTTTCTTCTACAATTAATTTCAGTTTTTTCCTTTCTAATCGGCTAGTCAAATATGCTATGTCTTTTTGTTCGACGTTAGCTATATGATTTTTTTTTTCCATTGTGATTTTTAATAAAAACCATATCAAAACCCCATTACATTTATATCTGCCACTTGTTATCTTACTGTCTAAGCATATTTATATGACCTTCATCGATGTTCTTGTCTTCTGTCTGATTTAACTTTTTCCTGTTCCGAACATAACATAGAGGGTTTAAAATACCTTGTTTTTTATGAAATCTTTGAGACTTTGAGATAGTATATACATTAAATCAGTTGTTCATCACATGTAAATAGGTCCCATATAAATACATTAAATGACGTCTTTTAATAATCTGAGTATCCTATTTATATTTTCTACGAAGTCATGAAATATATATTTCTTCTTTTTTTCCATGTCATTATGTCTTATTTCCAAAGACTTGTAATTGTTGCTTCCCATCAGTTTAAAGTAATGTATACACAATAATTATTTTTGTTTTGGTTTAATCTGTGAAATATTACAAGACATGTTACATATTGACTGCGGTTACATTTTTTCCCATATTAAGTTTCAAAGGAAAAAAAAATTATTATTAATCTTTTTGCAGAAGCTAAAGTACCCCTATTAGTTATCATTGTATATGAATAAGACAAGTGAAAGATTAGTGCAACCACACAACGCATGCCTAACAATAGTAACATTGATTATCATATACATACCAAATGACAAAACTTGAGCTTTCAAAGTACATTACAAATAAAAGTAATTGTATATATATATATATATATATATATATATATATATATATATATATATATATATATGTATATATATATATATATATATATATATATATATATATATGCGTAACATAAAAAAAATGTTTCTAAACTGACATGGTATTGTCCTCTGTTTCAGATTGTGTATATTGCTGAAGAAGTAAGTGACGTGAATCTTATTTGTTTTTATGGTCTCTTATATATTTATAAACAATCATCAGAAAGAAACAATGAACATTTATTCTGGCACATCATGAGAAGAGGAAAGTTGGAATACTTGGTTACAACTGGTAACATAAAAGGAAAGAGAGATTGCGAACGACAACGAGAGAAAATACTGGATAGCTTGGTGTCATGGCATGGAAAACAGTCAACAACAAATCACGGCGATATGATGCAATGTAGACAGGAGATTGTGTAAGGACATAATCGCACACGCCAACCGGTATGGCACATGTTGTTGATTATATACGTATACAGTCTGTATGCGTTTCAGACATGTCATGATTGTTTTGAAAAGAAAGAAATCATGCTCTACATTTCCATCAGGTATTAATTAATGTTAGGATTTGTTTCAAAATGATGTCAACCTATTGCCACTGCAACAATACCCTTTGAGAGAGAGTGTTTGTCTAAATGTGTCTCCATAATCTATGTATTTAACTGATCCCAGAATGATAAGTTTGCCTACTCCAAGTAGACATCATCTTCTTGGCGTTCGCCCGTTAATGTATCTCCATAATCTCTGCATTTAACTGATCCCAGACTGATAAATTTGCCTACTCCAAGTAGACATCTTCTGCTTGGCGTTCGCCCTTTAATGTATCTTGATAATCTATGTATTTAACTGATCCCAAACTGACAAGTTTACCTACTCCAAGTAGACATCTTCTGCTTGGCGTTCGCCCGCTAATATATCTCCATAATCTCTGTATTTAACTGATCCCAGACTGATAAGTTTGCCTACTCCAAGTAGACATCTTCTTTTTGGCGTTCGCCTGTTAATTGGGCGTGAATGCGATGTTTCCTTATTTCACGCCAATACCGCAATGTCTGCTACTTTCGGCCCGACCTATCCGACTTCGGTATTGATGAGTAAATTTGCTTAACAATGTTGCCCGGACGGCGACCATTACGGCCTGCACTTTTTAATTATTAACTACCAATGGGTCATTAAAGTGCGTAAGTTCACACGGAACCTCCATTTTTTCGAGAGGGCTAGACACCGGATCTAACTACACAGAGACCAGGGGCGATTGAAATCAACGTACGGCCACTAAGAAACCACGGATAGGATTTTTCAAGAATTCGCAACGCATATGGTGGTCATCGAACCACGGGCTTTCCTGCTAGAAGCCAATGTCTTACCTCTAGACCACACAGTCCCAGGTGAATACGTTTTATGAAAGATTGTCTCTGTCTTTAATAATCAAGGTTAGCTTATTAATATTTTCATATGTTTTAAAACGAAGTAACATAACGTGTTTGTGTAAACAAACAGACTGTCATGCACTCTGTCAAGGTTCCCTTAAATGAGGTACATAATCTGAGCCTCTACGTCTAACTATGTGCACATACTATCACAGTTTCTCTTCCTCCTATTTTACAGATGAACAAAAAGTGAAGAGCCCCGTCACGCCATGTGGTTTATAGGGAATATGGTGTTAGTGACCATAATTGTGTACCCCTTCGGCACATGATGTTTGGGGTAATACGGTCGGTATTATGCCCGTGTCGTTTCACTTTCCAAGAAAGAAATCCGGTACCCATTTAACGCTGGGTGACCCCGGAAGCCGTTCATCAGGATTGAACCCGACCTCTTTTCTTTTGTAGTCCAGTTCACTAACCATTGAGCTATCGTTGCTCCCTTTTAAAGATGTATTATATATTTTAATTTGTGGGTGTTAATGTCACCTTTATAAATGAAAAGCAGTTCGCTATGTCCACAACATAAAGTTGCGAAGTGTGAAGGAGAAAGAATTCAACGATTCAACATTATAGAGTAAAATATGTGCATACAAATACAATGACTATTGTTGGTCGACATTGATTGTTAACAAACAAAATATAAGTCGTACAAGGAGAAATGAAAAAAAAAATTAAAAACAATGGAATTGTTAAAGCTCAAAGTAATTAATGGACGACACAAATTTGAACTACGTTTCGGTGCAATAGGCCCTCAGCAGGAACAAACAAAACAACACATACACACATATGTAAGTAAACTAGTTTGACCCCAAGTCGTACAAGACAACATTCGTTAAGTAGTAAAACTGGATTTAACGTCTAAAATTATATTTTCTCCACCCGACATTGAGAAGATAATGAACATTATGAATAACATTGTTTAGGAAAAAGCATTTTTTAAATATTAGATTTCAAAACCTTCAAATTCAGACTTTAGAATATGTGTCAATGGTAAGTAATATGATGTATAATTGAAGTAATGTGGACAATGAAACTTAAACATTGTTTCAACACCATCCTATACATGTTAATGTTTGCCTTGATCCGCTAAAATAAAATGAACAGTTAAGTAGACCACGAAAATAAATAAACATATTCACGGATTCACGATCAGGAAACGATTGTGGCTCGTCCAATAACTAACGGTTATGAACTTAACCTTATAACAACAACAGACAATGTTAAGTCTATGGCAAAGGCTTTGAGGAATGGTAGCATAATATACTAATGGAAGAAATAGAAGTAACATTGCGACTAGCACCAAGAAACAAAGCCCCCGGAATCGATAACATCCCGGTAGAAATCTTAACAGCAGCGGGAGAGGCAGGATGTAAATGGCTACACTGAATATTCAATGCTGCATGGATACAACAACAAGTCCCAGACGATTGGAAACAGTCCATTATATTACCAATATGGTAAAAGAAGGGCAGCAGAAGAGATTGCAACTAACATTGAGGAATATCGTTATTAAAAGACACACAGATAAGTTATATGCCAAGATAGTTGAAAAAATAGTGAGACGAATTATAGACCCACAACTAAGCAATGCTCAGATGGGCTTCAGGAGGAACAGAGGTTGCACAGATGCCCTATTTATCATAAAACAACTAGCGGAGAAAACAATAGAGCATAATAAAACACTGTATACAGCTTTTATTGACCAAGAAAAGGCGGTCGATAGGGTGGACAGGGAACACTTATGGTCCGTATTGCCCTTGTACGGAGTGAGTCACCACCTAGTAGAGATATGCAAGAGCCTCTATGAAAGTAGTCGCACTACAGTAAGATCTTCAGCAGGCTACTCTAAACATTTCACCATTAACTCCGGAGTAAGACAAGGCTGCGTGCTTTCCCCTTTACTTTTCATCACATATATGGACACGGTATGCAAATTAGCATGCCTAATCAAAGGAAATATACCAACACGGATGATAATAAGCGATAACACAAAAGAGAACGAAATTATACGTACCATACAAGAAAACAACAGCATAAAGGAAGAAATAAATGAAATACTATTTGCAGACGACCAAGTTCTGATACATGAAACAACTTAGGACCTACAAGAACATATCAACAGGCTAAACAACAATTGTAAACAATACAACATGAAGTTCAACATAAGCAAAACCGAAGTAATGGCAATAGCGAGAAAGAAATTAAAAAAAAACTAAACATCATAATAGATAATACAACTTTGAAGCAAGTAGACAATTTTAAATATCTGGATAGCACGTTAACACAAGACAATAACCAAGAGACCGAGATAGATATAAGATGTAACAAAGCATGCCAAGTTATAGGCCAAGTATCAACACTATTGAAAAAAACAAACAAAGCAATAACTACGGAAGCAAAAAGGGCAATATACAAATCAATTGTTCTACCAACTCTGTGCTATCAGTGCCAGAATTGGACGCTGGACTCTAGAACAATAAGAAAGATAACGACCACCGAAATGAAATGTGTCAGAAGAAAGACAGGAAACAGCTTAAGGGACAGAGTAAGAAACACTGACCTGAGGAAGAAATTCGAAATTAAATTGAACCAGCCATCGAATACATAAAGAAACAACAGATACATTGGTTCGGCCACATAACAAGACAAAAAGAACTAACAATGACTCAAAGAGCCATAAACATACGATACGAAAACGCCAGATTAAGAGGAAGACCGAGAAAGTGATGGATAAAGGGAATACTAGAGTCACTAGGGGGAATAACATCAGAAGAGGACAACAAAGAACAAAGAATCGCAGATTGTTTCTCCCCTCGACGCCAACGGCAGCAGAGGCAGGACAGAAGTGGAGGATGAAGTAGAAGTGTATTCCCCACCCATGCCATCTTTATTGTTAGCACTGAAGTGTCGTGATTTCAGATTATTTCAACATGTGACGTAATTCACAGGTTGAACATATATAGTTAATGATATCCAGATGAATGTAGACCTTCTACCTAGTAATACCATGTATGGAATAGGGATATCCACATGAATATAGACTACTCTACATATTAGCAACGGGCGTCCTATTTCCGAAAGCTACGTCTTATACGGCATTAATTGTAAGTTGATATAAAGCAGATGCGGAAAATCAAGTTTTTACACATCAAAGACATTTGAGAACTGGCAGATTGTATTTCTGAACGGTGGACAGATTAGAATCTATTATTGACAACATCGAGCGATCGACAATGAATCATCTATAACAGGATGGCAAATAAGTGTGGCCCGCGACGTCCTTTTTTTGGCTCGCGGCGGATTAAGAATAAAATCAAGTTGCATTGAGCAAAATGTCCTGGATAAAATTGATTAACAATGTGTGACATTAACCTCTACCGTGGAGAAAGCTAACTCAAATATTCCCTAGTAGTTTGTTTAACATAAAGTATAATTATTAGTGGAAACATCCGATGTATAATTAACAAGTAGACCTATGTATAACGGTTTAATATAAACCAAAGAAGTATAATTTTACAAGTAGACCTATTTTTAACAATCGGAACACTCTAGTAGTTCGTTTAACGTCGCCTACCCGTCATTCCCGACACATCCTCATTTTTTTCCATTTGATCATCCTGCGATCGGCAGAAACAACGAAAGAAGCTGACGAATGGTTCTAGAACCGACTCTTGGTTCGGCGAGTTCAAACTGTTTCCGCCAAGAAATACTGTCAATCACCCACATCCTCCTCCCCAACACATCACCACATACTTGTTTTACTTTCAGTTTCTTTCTCTCCAATCCTCTTTTCATCAGTCAAAATGATATATCCGCTATCCGATCTGATCATTCCGATTTTGTCGAATTAACGGTGAACAGTTCCATTTTTAATAGGAAACATTGTTATTGTTGTAATCTGTGTTTTCATTGCCTGCTGCTTCGGTCATGGTATGTGTGTGACCTTTTTCGTCTTGTCAGACGGTCTAGTGGAGGCTATTGTGTATTTTTTTGAGGTATTGTTTTTGCCGAACAGCTTCTCTAGTGGCTAATTCTACCAATGTTTGACAAACACACGCATCACATAATGAACAGGTCAGGCTCACTGGTCCACAGGGTTTACCATCCTTTTTCTTCAGTCTTTTTCTTCTAAGTTGTGTCTTAGCACACTCTCAAAAGTTGTTATACCGTTACTTATACATGCTCTCCATGATGTGCGATCACTTGCCAGATGTTGCCAGTCGTTTTCACAGATGGAGAAGTCTTTCAGAGATGATTTGCAGATATCTCTATATCGTAGTTTAGGTCTGCCGATTTGTCTTTTCCCGTGTGTTAGTTCACCATATAGTATTTGCCTAGGGATGCGCTTCTCTTCCATTCGTTGAACATGCCCTAGCCATCTTAGTCTTCGACATCTGAGCATCGACATGATTGTTGGGGTCTTAGCACGTTGCAGGACAGTTACGTTGGTTATTTTGTCCTGCCATTTGATGTGCATTATTTTTCGGAGACATCGCATGTGGAAGACATTTAGTCTTTTTTCCTGGTTTGAGTGTGTTGTCCAGGTTTCGGATCCATATAGTAGTGTGCTAAGCACACATGTTTGATATATTAAAAGTTTAGTCTTTTGAGTTAGTTTCATGTTGTTCCACGCCCTTTCTGTGAGTTTGCCGAAGGTCGTAGCTGCCTTACCAATTCGATAGTTTATTTCTTCATCAAGAGAGATGGTTTGCGTAATTGTGGATCCAAGATATGTAAATTTCTGTACTGCTTCTAGTGGACGGTCTTTTAGAGTAATAAATAGAGGTTTGATGTCACCTTGATTTAGTATTACTGTCTTCTGCACATTAATTGACAGTGAAAAAAGGTCGCATGCTTTATCCAGGTTGTTGATCAGCGACTGTAGGGTGGCCTCACTATGAGCAACTAGGGCTGCATCGTCAGCAAATAAAAATTCTTTAAGTAGGGCAACATTTGTTTTGGTTTTTGCTCTTAGTCGTGCAAGGTTGAACAGTGAGCATTCTGATCTTGTGCGAATGTAAATATCTCCGGAGCTGTTTTCTAAGGCGTAATTTAGGAGGGCAGCAAAAAATATACCAAAAAGGGTGGGAGCGAGGACACATCCCTGTTTCACTCATTTGTTGACTTTGAAACTTTCTGATGAACTCCCATCAAAATGGATTTTGCCATTCATGTCTTCATGGAAGGAAATTATAAGCCTAAGTAATTTAGGAGGGCAGCCTATGTCTTCTAGTACCCTGTAGAGCCCATCTCTGTTTACTGTGTCGAATGCCTTTGTGAGATCACAATGCAATAAAGAGAGGCATATTTTGTTCTCGACATTTTTCTTGCAAGTGCGTTTGCTTTGGCAAGTCCAGGGCACATGGTCCTTACGTTCCATGTGCCAATTTCCACTGGTAATTTCTTCCTCATTTCACTTTGTCTACTCTGACTGGGCACGGAATATGGAGATAGTGCTTTACCCAGTCGCACTATCCCCCTCTCGACTTCGTTTCAAGGATTTCCGAAGGAGGGACAAAGTCCATACGTTCGGAATTGAAAGAAGGTGCAGGGGATGCCAGAAAGACGGTTAACGCCGTCCACTGCCTTAGGGTAATATGAGCAATATACGTCAATTAAATGAAAAAAGTAAGATATTTTCTTGAGAAATTGGAACATGATTTTTTTATTTATCAACAATAATGATAGCAAACCGCAGTGCCTTGTGTGATTGCAAGTGTTGTCTGTAAATAAAGAATATAGTCTTAAACGGGATTACACACGGCACCACGCCGCTAAATACAAGTACTACATTGGTACAATACGTTCTACACTTGTGTGCGATTTGAAGAAAAAGGTTAGTGCTCAGAAATATGTTTTTACTACATTAACAACAAAACAAACACGTTCCTTGATGGCATCATTTGTTGTAAGCGCGGAGATAGAGAAATATAAAAAAAAATCATTATGTAACGGTGACTTCGTACAGTGTTGTTCTATTAACATGCCGTGTGCATCTGGGGAAGAAAATATTGCCAGTCATTTTAAGAGCGTTCCACTATCAAAACAGACAGCCACTAGAAGGATTGAGAAAATACGTTCTCATATAATTAGTAAATTAAAGAGTGTCGTTACAAATTCCGCTTATTTTTCTCTGGCTTTGGATGAATCTTCTGACATAGACACAGCACAACTTTTAATTTTCATAACAACTGTTTCAAAAGAATGTATTATCAATGAAGAGCTACTAGCTTTAGTTGCATTGCATAATACGACCAAAGGTCAAAATATTTATGACTCAGTTATGAAAGTTGTTAACGTTATTGGTGACATAAACATACTTTCAGCAATAGTGACAGATGGAGCTAAGCCAATGTGTGGTACTCAAATATGTTTAGTTGGATTATTGAGAAGGCTGGAATCCATTGCCCAGAATTACATTGCATTATACACCACGAGACGCTGTGTGGCAAGATTCTAGACGTGGAGGATGTTATGAAAACTGTAATACAGTGCGTTAATTTAATAAAAGGCGGGAATCGGGCTGTGACACACTGACAGTTTATAACTTTTCTGTCAGAAGTTGAGGCGGAATATGGCGATTTAGTGCTCTACACACAAGTACGCTGGCTAAGTAGAGGAAATTGTTTGATGAGCTTTTTGCTTTGAGAAACGAGATAAAGCCGTTTTTAGAAAAAACATCATACCAACAAAGAACTGATCAAAAAAATGCATCAACCACATTTTAACAGAGTGTTGGCCTTTTTAACTAATATCACCCAGCACATGAACGATCTCAACGTGAAGCTACAGGGACGTTCCCAAACAGTCACAGATTTGGTAGGACACCTAGATGGATTTATAATTCAACTAAAAGTTTTAGATTTAGCCTGGCAAAAGAAAACGTCATTCATTTTCCTTCGTGCAAAGAATTGATTGAGGAGCGCAATGACACTGATTTCAAATTTTCTGTATTAATGTTAGACAAACTATTGGAGCAATTCAATGAGCGATCTTCTGACTTCAGTGGTATACGACCAGAACTGGCATTGTTTAACAACCCTATGCAGTGAATCATTTTCCAACAACATGACACTTTTCAGTTGGAGTTATGTAACCTCCAAAGTGACCCCTTTTTCCAATCAAGGATGGAGGTAGGAGTTGACTTTTGGAAACTTGTGCCACTGGAAACATCCACATTGAGTGATTTCAGTTTGAAAACTACTTCTATGTTCGGAATCACATACACATGTAAATGAGCTTTTTCAACAATGAAGACGATTAAATTGTCACAAAGAAACCGACTCACTGATGGCCACCTCCAGGATTTATTACTTATATCATCATCATCTTTACACATTGACTTTGGTGAACTTTTTGCTGCACATGAACGTCCACATTATTCTCTTTAAGGTGTGTTACATGTCAACTTTAAAGTGACCTAACTAAAACATGTTTGTTAAACAATATAATTAGCAACTTGTAATCATTTTTATAAATTAACTAGGCATTTTTAACTCTAAAACAACAAAATGATTTATGAAAGTAAATAATGTCGATAAATAACAAAAATATTAACTTTAAACAAATGACAGGTTTATTTGTATCGGTGTTGTTATGTGTGTGGCTCGCCACAAAAATATATATATATATATATATATATATATATATATATAAAAGTGGCCCGCTATTTGAAAGAAATTGACATCCCTGATCTATAATAATTATTTAGGTTTCGGATTGTCCATTTTATTTTGCCACTGTCTATTCACATATCTCACTAATGGTATCAGAGTTGTGTAATGTATACTCACTAATATCAATATCACAATCATCGAGTGGCTGTGCGGAATTACTTCCTTATTTTAATACGCTTCACCTTTTAGCGTGTCAGGACAAGAAAATGTCATCACATACTTAATTTAAATATTCATTGTAATCGTTTTAATGCACATATTTATACAGGCTGCTTATTGTAATATGTGATATTGCATGAGTTCATTTATTATCTCCTTTCTAATCGTTGATATTTCATGAATACAATGTATAATGTTCACTTTCAGCTTTGTTATTTCACGTTCTGATTTGTCACGTTATTATTAATTTATGTCATGTTAAATTAGGATCATTATCACTGCACCCCGGATACATCCACAGACTCTTCGATCCTCTCCTCAAAATGTTCAGCATCACTCTATGACTAATTGTGCCAATTTGGTGTTCGTTGACAGATCCTCTCATTTGTTCAGAATATCGCTCTGTTCTGGCAACAAAGGTCTTCACTTCATGTTCGCACATTCTAGATGACCATGTATTTGTGCTTCTCTCATAGTCAGTTGTTCGACCTATCTCTCGCAGATTGTCAATGATATCTGCCCTATACATTGGCTGTCCAGCAGCTAATTTTGCTGAACTGGCCAGTTTGTCCGCTCTGTCGTTGCTCTAAATATCTGCAATACCTGCGACATACATGACATTGATGCTGCAAATCGTGGATCTCTGTTTAGATCCCAACCATTGACGCTGAATTAGGCCTGACTCTACTCTGAGATAATGTTTATTGAGTCACTCAGGACATACACGTGAGTACAAACTTGAGTCCCCAACCATTGACGATGAATTAGGCCTGACGCTACTCTGGAATCATGTTCATTGAATCACTGAACACATACACGTGAGTACACACTTGTGTCTCAAACCAATGAAAAGATTACGCCATTGCCATTATTTCCCTCGTTAAACTACTGGTCGTCAATGAGCAGACGGCGCTATCCCCGTGATTAGTTCTGCCCTTGGATTAGTCAGTGAATGCTCAATTACTTCATTGACGACGTATCACAGAGCCATGTGTGTAGACTGGCATGTCCATATCACCGACGTTTTCACAAATGAGGACATTCATTTCTGCGTTAACTGCAATCAGATTCTGATCTCTGCATCATCTATCTAATGTGGCAATGACAGAGAAGGTGGTTTTAAGTTATTAAAGAACACGGAGACATTCTGCCCCAGGAATAACATTAGATAGTTCCTTGATTAGATTGTTCATTTGACAATATCCACTGCTCTGCCTATCCAGTATTTACCTTTCCTTAATCTATTGCATTGTCTCAATTATATTATCATACAGTGGATGTTCCTGAACATTAACTATGCATGTGCTCATAGTTTCATGACACTATTCTCCATAGTGGGTTAATACAGTAGAAAACGCTTTTCCAGTCATACACATCCTTTAAAAGTGGGTATGTACTTACCACACTTGCAAGTTTCAATATCGTTTCATCAATTTTAATATTAATTACCTCTACCATTCACACAAATTATAACTCTTTCTATGTCAGGTTGAAACTGCTCTTAGAAATCCCGAAGTAAGTCTCACTGTGTAGATTAACATTATATGAATTAAATTAATACATTGCCATAGTTTATTGTCTTTTAAATTGATACCAACATAGTCGTTAATTGTTCTATTTATTTTATAATTCATTTCCTCATTTTTAATATTACTTACCTGTAACATTCATTTTTCACAAAAAATTATGAATCTTTGGAATAGTAATAAATAGAAAAATATTGAATGATATCTACAACACCGGATGTATACCAGACGATTGCTCAAATCAATATTTATAGCCCTATCAAAGAAATATGGTGCAATTGAATGTATGATCATCGCACAATTAGCCTTATGAGTCTAATGACTAAAATATTACTAAGAATCATCAGGCGAAGAGCGCGACACAAAATCAGTCCAGAAATTAGTGATGAACATTGTGGTTTTGTTAGAGATAAGGGTACAAGCAATGCCAATTCATCATACGATCTGTAGTAGAAAGAGTCATGAAGGTGAAACCAGATCTATACATATGTTTCATAGATTATACCACAGCATTTGACAAATGGAGAATGGTTTGGCAGAAAGTCAACAACATAAATTATAAATAACTGTCGTGATCGTAATTTGTGGAGAGGCATGATCAACTACCTCAGCAGGCTTGGTACTGGCTGATGCTGATGATGATAATGATGATGACTCTTTCTATGTCAGACTGAAACTGTTGCTGGAGTTACGTAAGCAAGTCTCACTGTGTAGAGTAGCATTGGTTATGGTTATAGAAGACCATCTATCTCACTTAAAACGAATTAAAATCCATAATTGCTCAACCATCCGTGCCAGTGAAATCATCCGAATTAATATCTCATCTCCCGAACAAAGAAAGATAGCTACAGTCCTATTATAGCAGTCTCAGTACACATCAAAAGATATAAGCCGAAACTGCACAAAAAGTGAAGACAGACATCTGTTCCCGTCATACGATATCATTATTCATCGCAGACAATCAGACTATCGAAACACGATCTAATCAGATGAAACGCACAGCTCACGGTGTGCACTGTGTACTTAAATCAGTATCTCCTGCAGCAAGCCGGATTTGGAATATGAAAACAAAATCCGACAAGAAAGAATTTTCAGACACAGCCTATAATGGTTTCCGACGCCAATCCTCCATATTGACCGGAAGTTCACGTCCTCCCGAAAATATTGATCGTTCTTTTTTTTTTAAAGTGTATATCTCTTGATGATGATAGGAAATAGTTTTTGTCTCGAAATCCGAACATGTGAAACACAATTATTCCTTGGAATATCCATATCAGACATCGAGCAACATTCCGTAAGCGTTGAATTCTCCCCTGCAATGTGAATCTATAAAATATGAAACCAGTCCACAAGTCTACCCTCGATCCCACGGTTTTGAATCTAGACAGCATCACTTCCTACACTCATGAAACTCCTTGAGGTACATAGGAGCTGCAAAGTGATGAACAAAACTCCGTTATTTCGCCCATCATTATACGCGTACGGTCGGTTTATGTATAAACGATCAATCCGTCATGATGACGTACAACACACAGCAATGGATGCGCCCACAAATACACGATTAATATAGTGAATTCAGCCAAAAACGTACGAAACATGGTGCAAATTCCCTAAAGTGAAACGTTCGATCTACTTGGCAGAGTAGACCGTATAAATGAGTTGTAACTTGTAAATTTTCTTTTTTTTTATGCAACACAACAATCCTAGACCAAATGTGCAACAGCTTCCAGAGAGTGGCAATCAAGTGGATACCATTAAACTGTAATATACAGTTTATATAAACTGTATATAAACGAACGCGAAGACTAATTAACTAAAGAGGGAGGGAGATTACCACAAGAGAACCATCTGGTCAGATACGATGAAGCCAAATCCATCATCAAAGCCCAGTACCATCAAACTGGAAACAAGAACACCCAAAGTATAACGAGAGAGATGGATACCTCCATCTATCAAGGAGTGATCACGGCGGATCATTTGCCTGTTACATTCATTTATAACGCTGTCCTCCTGCTACCAGCTTGTCCGCAGCATTGTAATCATTTGCCTCTTCCCGGCTATATTCGTACATTGATTGGTTTGTTCATAACATATGTTTATGTATTTTTGGATGTAAACAGATTTGGTCTGCATCTAGATCCTTACATTGTTCTTTCAACATTTCTTTCAGTAATTGTGTGTCTCTTAAAACATCACCATATCTTTGTTATCTTGTTCGAACAATTTTGTTCTGATTATCAGTTGTAAAAAAAAATGCTATTTTTGGATAATTACGTTTTATTTTATAATATATCGAAATATCGTGTTCTTCAATTTTCTGTTTTTAGTATATCGAGATTGATGTCTCCATCGACGACAGACAAAAATCACATCTCAAGACTTCCACAGTTTACAATGATGTCCCAAGAAAATTCATGTCACTTTTGAACTGTAGGAAATAGGGTAACTGATAAACGGATCCATACTTTGCAACAGAAAAAAACTCGACACACCCTTCCTGCAAACTAATGCTAAGGCAGCTGTGTGAAAAAAATATTTAAGAAACTGGAAGCAAAAGATGCATGCTCCAAAAAACTAAGACATGCTTAGACAAACGTTAACCAATAGGACATACAACTTCCGACTCTTGAACCATTTTTACCTTGGGTATAATTGAATCAGATGACTGTCAATTCTGGCGAGGTGTCCAAACTCCGCAAAACGGTCTACAGTTGTGAAATAAACATTCTAAACGTTGACCCCAAACTACGTTACGACATAGACATTCTAAACGTTGACCCCAAACTACGTTACGACATAGACATTCTAAACGTTGACCCCAAACTACGTTACGAAATTGGCGTTCTGTACTTTGACCCCCAAAATACGTTACGACATAGACATTCTTAAATTTGACCCCAAACTACATTAGGCCATAGACATGATGAACTTTGGGCACAAACTACGTAACGACATAGGCATTCTGAACTTTGCACGCAAATTACATTACGACATAAACATACTGAACATTGACCGCAAACTACATAACATCATAGACATATTGAACTTTGAACCCAAACTACGCTATGACATAGAAAAACAGTAATGGCTGATTTTTTACCACGAATGTCTGGAGAGAATATCGACTTTTGCTTTGATTTAAAAACATGAGATTTCGGGACCAACAACCTTCAAACACGGCAAAAGACAGAGAGTGAGAGAGAGAGAGAGAGAGAGAGAGAGAGAGAGAGAGAGAGAGAGAGACAAAGACTCCAACATGAAATAAATAAGAATTAATATAACCGAAGTAACATTTTTTGATGATCATGGAGTTTAATAAGAGGCTTTCTAACCGCATTTTTTAAAATTGATCTATTCAAGACGACGACACCTACAACAACTACAGTAAGTTGTTGTAATGAATAAAGTTTAACGTGCTTCAAGTGACAGGATAACCACTCTTTCAGGACTATATCATGAAACTTGCTCTCAAATCTGCCGATGTTGTCAATTCAATTGAACTTGTGAACGCCTTTATCTCGTTTACGTTGTATTTTCTCTTCAATTTATTATCCGTAATTGTTTCTCACTTAATATATCACAAATATATATTTTTTTTTTCAAATTGATGATTTTACATTGTAAGCTGCACCGAAACATCATTATTTATTTTCTTCTCTGTTCATCTAATATTTTCAATTCATAATTCTTCTGTAAAACCGTTATTTCACGATATAATATGTAATTCACATTGGTGTTATTGATCATATATCAAGACAAGAGCAATTTTTAACTAGGGAATAATTGAATCAGATGACTGTCACTGATGGCGAGGGATCCAAACCCTGCAAAACCGCCTACATTTGTAAAATATACATACTGACCATTGAGCGTAACGAGATAGACCTTCTGAACATTGACCACAAACTACGAGACGACATAGGCATTCTGAAATTTGACCAAACTACGTTACTACATAAACATACTGAACTTTTACCGTAAACTACGTTATGACATAGACATTTTGTACTTTGAACCCAAACTACGCTATGTCATAGAAAAACAGTAATAGCTGTGATTTTGCCACGAATGACTGGAGAGAATATCGACATTTGATTTGACCTAAACACATGTGATATCGGGAACAAAAAACCTTCAAACTCGGCAAAAGTGAAAAAAAGAGAGAAATAGAGAGAGAGAGAGAGAGAGAGAGAGAGAGAGAGAGAGAGAGAGAGAGGAAGGAGAGATGTGTGTAGGTAGGAGAAATAAAAAGTGAGCGAAAATAAAGATTGAAAAATACAACCTAAACATGAAACTAATAAATATCAATAAGCGAAGTAAGTTACATTTTTTGAAGTTCATGGAGTTTGTTAAGATGCTTTCTAACCGCATTTTTAATTGCTCTGTCCAAGACGACAACCTCTACAACAACTACAGTAAGTTGTAATAAATAACTTTAACGTGCTTGAAGTGACAGAGTAACCACTCTTTCAGGACCATTTATTGAAACTTGCCCTTCTATCTGACGATGTTGTCAATTCAATTGAACCTGTGAACGCATTTATCTCGCTTACGTTGTATTTACTTTTCAATTTACTATCCGTAATTTTCTCTGTCTTAATACATCACAAATGTAATTTTTTAAAGTTTAAATTGATGACTTTTCCATTTTAAGCTGCACCGAAATAGCATTATGTACTTTCTTCTATGTTCATCTAATATTTTCAATTTATATTAGTTCATTACAACAGTTATTTCACGATATAATATGTAATTCACATTGATGTTATTGATCGTACATCTTCACAATTTTTTCCCTCACAGACCTTTGTCTCTGATATTTTAGTTCAGTTGCTCATTTATGTCTTTCATCATCATCATCATCATGTACCCTGCCGGTTGGCGTAGGCGATCATGTCCCTCCACAATCTTCTATCTACAGTGCATCGTATCAGTTCTGTTGTTGACTGTTTTCCATGCCATGACACCAAGCTATCCAGTATTTTCTCTCTTTGTCGTCCGCGATCTCTCTTTCCTTTTATTTTGCCAGTTGTAACCAAGTATTCCAACTTTCCTCATTTATGTCTTTACCTTCGGTAAAATACATTCAGCTTGTCTATTATGCAGTAAAAGTGATCTTTTAGGTTCAGAAAAAGCTGAAATGTTGTATCTTAAAATCTACAAATTGTAAGCATAAGTATTTGTTAAATCGGCCATTTTTATCCAAAATAAAGAAATACAGTATTTGAGACTTTAAAATAAAGCACATGCGCTACAATTAGTAGTTGTCGTTGATCGTAAACTATTGAGGAGAAAACAATATACAAATCCCTTACTACGTTATCGCAGTTATTGCCATAAAAGAATACCCCATTTAAATCTAAACATGTCATAAAGTCTATCAAATATTTTCAGTTTACTTAAGAGCAATTTAGCACTGTCATTTAGTTATGTGCATTATAATGTGTTTATAATATTTGGAAACTATGTCACTTTTTTCAGAGAATAAACAAAATGCAGCATTTATAGAAGAAAACTTTAATTTAGAATACGTTGTCATTTAAATTGAATATATTTCTTGAATAATTGTCACTATATTTCTTGTGAGATCAGACAGGAATGTAACCCACATTGTTGATGTGACATTAGTTTAGTAACATTTTCTAAACAAAACTACTACATGATTTTTGACAGCTTGAAGCCCCTTGAGTATCAAGCAAAAATCATGACTTATCAGGACTTCCAGAGTCCACAATGATGTCCCAATAGACTTCATGTCACTTTTGAACTGTAGGAAATAATGAAACTGACACTCTCTTCTCAATTTGCATCAGAAAAGCTCGACACACCGATCTTGCAAACTAATGCTAAAACAGCTGTGTGAAAAAAAAATATTTTTTACGAAACTGGAAGCAAATGCTGCATTAAAAGCACAAGCATGCTTCAATACGCTAAGTCACGCTTAGACAAACTTTAACCAATAGGACACGACAACTTCCCACTCTTGAGCCATTTTTACCTAGGGATTAATTGAATCAGATGACTGTCACTGCTGGCGAAGGGTCTAAACCCTACAAAACAGCCTACAGTTATAAAATATACATACTGAACTTTGACCCCAAACTACGTTACGACATAGACATGATGAACATTGACCCCCAAACTTGTTATGACAAACACATGTTGAACTGTGACCCCACACTACGCTACGACAAAGACATGGATAACTATGACATCAAACTACGTCACGACATAGACAAACTGAACTTTGACCCCATACTACTTTACGACGTGAACATATTGAAAGCTGAACCCGAAATAAGCTATTGCATAGACAAACATAACTGGCTGTGTTTTTGCCACGAATGTCTGGAGAGAATATCGACCTTTGCTTTGACGTAAAAATATGAGATATCGGGACCAAAAACCTGCACACCCGTCGAAATTGAGAGAGAGAGAGAGAGAAAGAGAGAGAGAGAGCGAAAGAGAGAGAGAGAGTGAGAGAGAGAAATGAGAGATACATAAGGGAGAGATGGGTGGAGGGAGGAGAAATAAAAAGGGAGTGAAAATAAAAACCGAAATATACAACTCCAACATGAAAATAACAAATATCAATAACCGAAGCAAGTTACATTTTTTTTAGATCATGGAGTTTATTAAGATGCTTTCTAACTGCATTTATTATTGATCTATTCAAGACGACAACGCCTACAACACCTACAGTAAGTTGTTGTAATAAATAAAATTGAACGTGATAGAAATGACAGAATAACAACTCTTTCAGGACCATTCAATGAAACTTACCCTCCAATCTGCCGATGTTGTCAATTCAATTGAACTTGTGAACGCATTTATCTCGTTTACGTTGTATTTACTTTTCAATTTACTATCCGTATTTTTCACTGTCTCAATACATCACACATGTTTTTTTTTTTCAAATTTAAATTGATGACTTTTTTTCATTTTAAGCTGCACCGAAACATCATTATGCATTTTCTTCCCTGTTCATCTAATATTCACAATTTTTATTTCTTCTTTACAGCCGCTATTTCGAGATATATTATGTAATTCACATTGATGTTATTGATCATATATCTTCACAAATTAGTTACCTCACAGTCCTTTGTCTCTGATATTTTAGTTCAGTTGTTCATTTCTGTCTTTACATTAAGGTAAAATACATGAAGCTTGTCTATTATGCAGTAAAAGTGATCAATAGAGGTTGTATCTTAAAATCTAAAAAATTGTGAGCATAAGTATTTGTTAAATCTGCCACTTTCATTCATATTAAAGGAATACATTATTTGAGACGTTAAAATAAAGCACATGCACAAAAATTAGTCCTGTCGCTGAGATAACGTAAAATGTTGAGGAGAAAACAATATACATTTCCTTACTACGTTATTGCAGTTATTGCCTTAAAAGAATACCCCATGATAATTATTTAAATCTAAACATGTCATTAAGTCTATTAAATATTTTGAGTTTACATAAGCTCACTTTAATACTGTCATTTAGTTATGTGCATTATAATGTGTTTATAATTTTTTGAAACTGTGTCACCTTTTTCAGTGAAAAAAAATACAGCACTTATAAAAGAAAACTTTAATTTAGAATACGTTGTCATTTAAATTGAATATACTTCTTGAATAATTGTCACTATATTTCTTGTGAGATCAGAAACAAATGTAACCCAGACTGTTGATGTGCCATTAGTTTAGTAACGTTTTCTAGACAAAACAACAACATGATTTTTGATAACTTGAATTCCCTAGAGTATCAAACAAAAATAACGACTTAGGAAGTCCACAGTCTACAATGTTGTGTCAATAGAATTTATGTCACTTTTAAACTGTAGGAAATAAGGAAACTGATTCTCATATCTCAATTTGCAACATAAAAACTAGACACACCTATCCTGCAAACTAATGCTAAGTCTTTGTGTGAGAAAAAAAATATACATTCGAAACTGGAAGCAGAAGCTGTATGCAAAACACATGCATGCTCCAACACGCTAAGACACGCTTAGACAAACTTTAACCAATAGGACAGACAACATACGACTATTGAGCAAATTTTTCTAGGGAATAATTGAATCAGATGACTGTCACTGATGGCGAGGGATCCAAACCCTGCAAAACCGCCTACATTTGTAAAATATACATACTGACCATTGAGCGTAACGAGATAGACCTTCTGAACATTGACCACAAACTACGAGACGACATAGGCATTCTGAAATTTGACCAAACTACGTTACTACATAAACATACTGAACTTTTACCGTAAACTACGTTATGACATAGACATTTTGTACTTTGAACCCAAACTACGCTATGTCATAGAAAAACAGTAGTAGCTGTGATTTTGCCACGAATGACTGGAGAGAATATCGACATTTGATTTGACCTAAACACATGTGATATCGGGAACAAAAAACCTTCAAACTCGGCAAAAGTGAAAAAAGAGAGAAATAGAGAGAGAGAGAGAGAGAGAGAGAGAGAGAGAGAGAGAGAGAGAGAGAGGAAGGAGAGATGTGTGTAGGTAGGAGAAATAAAAAGTGAGCGAAAATAAAGATTGAAATATACAACTTAAACATGAAACTAATAAATATCAATAAGCGAAGTAAGTTACATTTTTTGAAGTTCATGGAGTTTGTTAAGATGCTTTCTAACCGCATTTTTAATTGCTCTGTCCAAGACGACAACCTCTACAACAACTACAGTAAGTTGTAATAAATAACTTTAACGTGCTTGAAGTGACAGAGTAACCACTCTTTCAGGACCATTTATTGAAACTTGCCCTTCTATCTGACGATGTTGTCAATTCAATTGAACCTGTGAACGCATTTATCTCGCTTACGTTGTATTTACTTTTCAATTTACTATCCGTAATTTTCTCTGTCTTAATACATCACAAATGTAATTTTTTTAAAGTTTAAATTGATGACTTTTCCATTTTAAGCTGCACCGAAATAGCATTATGTACTTTCTTCTATGTTCATCTAATATTTTCAATTTATATTAGTTCATTACAACAGTTATTTCACGATATAATATGTAATTCACATTGATGTTATTGATCGTACATCTTCACAATTTTTTCCCTCACAGACCTTTGTCTCTGATATTTTAGTTCAGTTGCTCATTTATGTCTTTATATTAAGGTAAAATACATTCAACTTGTCTATTATGCAGTAAAAGTGATAAAAAGGGGTTGTACCTTAAAATCTACACATTTTAAGCATAAGTATTTGTTAAATCGGCCATTTTCATTCAGGATTAAAAAAATGCATTATTTGAGACGTTAAAATAAAGCACATGCGCTAAAATTTGTCGTGTCGCTGACGTAAAATATTGAGGAGAAAACAATATACATTTCCTTACTACGTTATTGCAGTAATTGCCATGAAAGAATACCCCATGATAATGATTTAAATCAAAACATGTAATTAAGTCTAATATATTTAATTAAGTCTTAATATATTTAGTTTTCTTAAGCGCACTTTAATACTGGCATTTAGTTATGTGCATTATAAAATGTTTATACTTTTTGGAAACTGTGTCACCTTTTACAGAGAAAAAAAAATACAGCATTTATAAAAGAAAACTTTAATTTCGAATACGCTGTCATTTAAATGGAATATAGTTCTTGAATAATTGTCACTATATTTCTTGTGAGATCAGAAACGAATGTAACCAAGATTTTTGATGTGCCATTAGTCTAGTAATTTTTCAAAACAAAATTACCACATGATTTTTAACAGCTTCAGTCCACTATAGTATCAAACAAAAATCACGACATATCAGGACTTCCACAGTCAACAATGATGTCCCAACATAATTCATGTCACTTTTGAACTGTAGGAAATAAGGAAAACGATACTCCCTCCACAATTTACAATAGAAAAACTCGACACACCGATCCTGCAAACTAATGATAAGGCAGTTGTGTGAAAAAAATATATACAAAACTGGAAGCAAAAGCTGCATGTAAAACACATGCGTGCTCCAACACGCTAAGACACGCTTAGACAAACTTTAACCAATAGGACAGACAAATTCCGACTCTTGAGCCATTTTTATCTAATGAATAATTGAATCAGATGGCTGTCACTGTTGGTGTGAGGCCCAAACCCTGCAAAACCGCCTATATTTGTAAAATATACATACCGAACTTTGAGTCTAAACAACGTAACGACATAGTCATTCTGAACGTTGACACCAAACTACGTTACGACATAGACATTCTGAACATTGACACCAAACTACGTTACGACATAGACATTCTGAACATTGACACCAAACTACGTTACGACATAGTCATTCTGAACGTTGACACCAAACTACGTTACGACATAGACATTCTGAACATTGACACCAAACTACGTTACGACACATGAATGATGAACTTTGAGCACAAAATACGTAACGACATAAACATACTGAACTTTGACCGCAAACTACGCTAGACAAACAATAATGGCTGTGTTTTTGCCACGAATGTCAGGAGAGAATATCGACCTTTGCTTTGACGTAAAAACATGAGATATCGGGATTAAAAAGCTACAAACTCGACGAAATTGAGAAAGAGAGAGAGAGAGAGAGAGAGAGAGAGAGAGAGAGAGAGATAGAGAGAGATGAATGGAGGGAGGAGAAATAAAATTGGAGCGAAAATAAAGATCGAAATATACAACTCCAACATGAAAAGAAAAAAATATCAATATAGCCGAAGTAAGTTACATTTTTTGATAATCATGGAGTTTATTAAGATGCTTTTAAACTGCATTTTTTTTTCTATTCAAGACGATAACCCCTACAAGAACTGCAGTAAGTTGATGTAATCAATAAAGTTTAACGTGCTTGAAGTGACATAATAACCACTCTTTTATGGCAATTTAATTAAACTTGCCTTCCAATCTGCAGATGTTGTCAATTCAATTGAACCTGTGTACGCATTTATCTCGTTTACGTTGTATTTTCTCTTCAATTTACTATCCGTAATTCTCTGTGTCTTAATCCATCACAAATGTATGTTTTTTTTAAATTTAAAATTACGACTTTTCCATTTTAAGCTGCACCAAACATCATTATTTATTTTCTTCTCCGTTCATCTAATGTTTTCTACTCATTTTTCTTTTGTAAAACCGTTATTTCACGATATAATATGTAATTCATATTGGTGTTATTGATCAATATCTTCACACATTTGCAACCTCACAGTCCTTTGTCGCTGATATTTTAGTTTAGTTAATCATTTATGTCTTTACATTAAGGTAAAATACATGCACTGTGTTTATTATTCAGTAAAAGTTATCAAAAGGGGTTAAAATCCTAAAATCTACAAACTTCGAGCATGCGTATTTGCTAAGTCGGTCATTTTCATTCAGTATAAATAAATAAATAATTTGAGACGTTAAAATAATCACATGCGTTAAAACTAGTCCTGTCGCTGTGATAATGTAAATGTTGAGGAGAAAACAACATACATTTCATTACTACGTTATTGCAGTCATTGCTATACAAAAATACCCCTACATAATTATTCAAATCTAAACATATAATTAGTCTATCAAATATTTTGAGTTTACTTAACTCTTTCAGTACGGAAGGTTTTTATCAAATTTAGCGGTAGAGATTTCATAGACAAGATCGTTCATGTTTTTAAAGATTAATATATATATATATTTATATTACCTTACACTTAACATATTATATATGAATATTTAGATAATTAAACAAGGAATTACATTTCATCAAAAACAAGATGATACAAGACATAACAAGAATATGGTTTGATTACAGTTTACATTAATCAAATTGAGAGTTATGCATTGTGCGTCGAAACGTACGGAAATGGTTAAGCGCACGTTAATACTGTCATTTAGTTATGTGCATTAACATGTGTTGATAATGTTTGGACACTTTGTCAACTTTTTCAGAGAAAAAAATGCATCACTTGTTAAAGGAAACATTAATTTAGAATGTGTTGTTTTTTAAATTGAATATTTTTTTCTTGAATAATTGTAACTATATTTCTTGTGAGATCAGAAACGAGTGTAACCCACATTGTTGATGTTTCATTAGTTTAGTAACGTTTTCTAAACAAAACTACCACCTGATTTTTGAAAGTCTGAAACCACTAGTGTATTTACTTCCTCCTCTTCTCCTTTTCTCTTTTCACTGATACCTAAAAGGTGTCGGGGTTTATATCATTTGTTTTTATTGAGCTGCTCGAACTGTCTGAATTAGTGATTTTCCTTTGTTGTTACATGTCTCTGTCACTGCATCTATCCATCTTCTTCTGGGTCTTCCTCTTGGTCTTTTTCCATGCATTCTTGAGAAGAACGCACGTGATGGTTATTGATAAGGATTCATTTTGACCAGGTGGCCAAACCATTTAATTTGTTGTTGTTCTATATATTCTTCCCAGGGTTTTGTTCCTACTATTTTACTTATGGTTTCATTTTTAATTCTATCTCTTCTTGTGTTGTTTGTTACTTTTCTCAAGCATCGCATCTCACATGTATTGATCTTTCTTAAATGTGAATTAGAAAGGGTCCATGTTTGACTTTCATAAAACAATGTTGGTATGAAAATGTTATTTATCATTTGTTGTTTAGCTGGCAAAGAAATGTTTGGATGTCTTAGCAATGGTGAAAGCTGGTATGTGACAGCATTTGCTTTTTGTATTCTCATGTCAATTTCTCTGTCTAGTTTTCCATCTTCTGTGAACATTTTGCCTCAATACTTGAATTCCTCTACTTGTTGCGCAGTGTATCAACGACAGTAAATAAAGTGATGCCGCACACGTTTAGCTGTGACTATATTCTTACATTGATCGGTTTGTTCAAAACATATTTCTATGTATTTTTATATGTTATCAGTTTTGGTCTGCCTCTACCACGCTTACTTATTGCAATTACCTATTCAAGATGCCTTATAGGATTATTGTTTCTCTCAAAATATCCCATTTATCATGTTCGAATTATTTCGCTCTTATTTGTATCTGTTTAAAAAATGTATTATTGTATGTTTCTCTTCGGCCAACCCAGTATTTTCATTGTACATTACTTTCAAATCTCGTTTTCTTGTTTGCTCTGCTCAGGATCGCGATCGATGTCTGCTTCGTCATCAATCCACGATACACGACATTGCAGAACTTCCACAGTCCACAACAGTGATGCGCCAATAATATGTATATCATTGTTTAATTATAGGAAATTGGGTAGCTAATAATCATTATATAACATGCCTGCTGGTATAGGTGTCCATGGTTCTCCACAACTTTCGATCTCGGCAGTTATTATCATTTATGTTGTTGACCTTCTGCCAAGCCATTCTCTTAAGCTGTCTGTCATTTTTTCTCTTTGCTTCCCTCTATCTCTTCGTCCCTCAATTTTTCCAGTTGTTACAATATATTCAAGTTGTTCTCTTCTCATTACATGGACAACAAATGATGATCGTTTCTTCCTAACATTGGAAATTAGCTCTCTTTTTGCTTTGACCTCTTTCAGAACGTTTTAATTACTCTTCTTAGCTGTCCATGGTATTCTCAACATTCTTCTGTAAAACCACATTTCTACAGACTCCAGTGATTGGCTGTTGTCCTATTGTCCATGATTCACATCCGTATGTTAAGACAGTCTAGTTGTGAAATTATGTGTGGTTATTCCCCGTTTGGTGTATGTGTTACTTCTGACGGATGGATGGACTGTGAACTTTTTCGATATTTAAGTGGAATATGATTTATTCTTCCTTTGTGTCGTGTGTTCGCGGTTCGATAGGCAAGCACATGGTTCGACAACAATGGCGTCGTCAGTCGGGTGTATTCAACCCGTATGTGTCAAGTCTGTGACTGTGGATGGGTTGGAATAATTTTAAAAAATCAACGGCCCAAAAAGCGAAAACAGCAATGTGTTTGGTACACACGGGGCATATTCAGAACACGAAAGATGAATGTGGCAGACCACCGTGAAAGAGATTGGAGCCTCATCACGTAACACTCCAATTCTAACTAGTGTTTTAGGAACGAACTAAAAATAGCCACATGGAATGTTATGACCTTATACCAACAAGGAAAACTAGAAAATCGTATGGTAGAAGCAGAGCGATTAAACATAGATATTTTAGGCATATCAGAAACAAGATGGAAGGAAAGTGGATACATAAAAGACGATAAATATACATTTATATACTCAGGTAACACTACATACACCAAAGAGAGGTTCGCATACGAAAAAAGCGAGAACTACAACAATATATAAATACTCACTTGACATACAATGATATAATTATGTTAATAAAAATGAAGGCAAAGCCATTTGACATAGCAATAATACAGACATATGCACCTACTCAAGACTATACAGATGAACAAATAGAAGCATATTATGAAGATTTAAATACAGTTATGAAGCATGTGAAATCTTCAGACATCTTGATTGTAATGGGTGACATGAACGCAAAAGTAGGAAAAGGCAGATATAAGATCATTATAGGAAATAATGGTTTAGGAAAAGAGAAATAACAGATGAGAAAGATTAATTCAATTTTGTGAAGAAAATAGGCTAATAATATGTAACACCTACTTTGAGCAAGAGAAAAAGAAACTAAACACATGCAAAAGCCCTGGAGATAGAAAGAGGAATTAAATAGATTATATAATGATAAAAGACAGATTCCGGAACAGCGTCAATAAAGCCAAAACCTATCCAGGAGCAGATATTAATCCAGATTACAATCGTGTAATGATTAGAATGAAATTAAAGAAAAATAAATTAAAGAAAAAAGAAACAAAATACTAATTCAGCAATATTAATTTATACAACAGCTTTAAATCAAAAAAAGATGTGAAAGGAACTTTAAACTGTACAAGTAAAGAACACATATCAGAGGCTGCTAGAAGAAGGGATTGAGCAGTACAGAAGAGAAAATCATAAAAGAAAGTCACAACCAAATGACAATGCATAAAAAAACAGCATACACGAATCCAACATCACCTTACCCAAAAAGGAAAGTAACAAAAAACAAAAATGGATAACTGACAACATTTTATAAAAAAATGGAAGAGTGAAGACAAGCGAAGAACGCTGCCAGATACAAGGACATTGATAATGAAATACGAAAAATGTGCAATAAGGCAAAAGAAGACTGGCTCAACCAAAGATGTCTAGATGTCGAAACTATGGAAAGTAAACAAAATTTAAGAGGCATGCACACAGAAATAAAACGAATGACTATAAACGACAAAAAAGCTGCAGGAAACGGATGTATTGCAAACAAAGAGGGAAGAATGCTAACAGACAACAAAGATATAATTGATAAATGGCAGGAATACGTAACATAATTATTTCATGACGAGGGACAAAAAACCATTTATAACATGTACATCCAGCCATAACATCCTGAAATCTAAAGTAGAAAAAAACGATAAAAATAATGACAAATGGAAAAGCAGCATGACCTGATAATATACAGATAGAGATGATATAGGCACCAGCAGATTTTGGCATTGAAGCGATCACAGACAAATGCAATGACATATACCAATTTAGTTCATTTGGTATACAAGATACATACCAAATGAACTAAGAACATCAACTTTTACAGCATTGGCTAAAAAGAATGGTGCAGTTGAATGCAGCGATTTTAGAATAATAAACCTAATGAGCCATGAAACCAAAGTGTTACTAAAAGTTATACAAGGAAGGATTCAGAATAAAATTAATAATGAATTAGATGAGCAGAAATTCGGATTCAAGAAAAACAGTGGGACAAAAGAAGCCATACTCAGCATGCGGACATTGATCAAAAAGTACATAGAAGTAAAAAAAAAACAATATATGCCTGCTTCATAGATTACACCAAAGCATTTGATATAATACACCATAATCAACTTATAGACTGCCTAAAAGATATGAATCTGGATGACACAGACAAACGACTAATATGTAATTTGTACTGGGATCAAACATCAATAATAAAATATAACAAGGAGAACTCTACACCCATTGATATAAAAAGATGAGTAAGACAAGAATGCATCCTATCACCAAGCTTATTCAATGTATACACTGAGCAAATCTTTAAAAACATCACTGAGATGCCAGGCCAAAACATTAATGGGAAGATAATCAATAACCTAAGATATGCCGATGATACTGTACTACTAGCAGATAATCCTAAAGATCTACAACAATTACATAATGTAATAAACATGACAAGCAACAAATATGGACTAGATATGAATATCAAAAAGACTAAAACTATGATCATAAACAAAGAAAATTCTCAAGACCTACAATTAAATATCAAAGTTGAAGGAATACATCTAGAGACAGTTCAGAACTACAACTACCTGGGACATACTATAACCAGCGATGGAAAATGTACAACTTAATATACATAAAAGAATAGGTATGGCAAAAAGTAATGTCAATGCCATGAGAAATATACTAACATCAAAACAAATAACAACAGGGCTAAAACTAAGAATAGCAAAATGTTACATCTTCTCAATATTCCTGTATGGTGCAGAAACATGGACAATAGACCAGAAAACAGAACAGAAAATTGAATCCTTTGAAATATGGATTTATAGAAAAATAGGTAGAATTGGATGGGAAGAAAAGAAAACAAACGAGGAAGTTTTGAAACAATAAAAAAAAGAACTACTTAACACAATTAGAGCAAGACAAATGAAATTTTTTTGGCATTATAAAAAGACAACAGTCTAATAAACGTAATATTAGACGAGAAAATACAAGATAAAAGAGGCAGAGGCAGACCAAGACTAACATGGACGAGTAAAATAAAAAAATGGACAAGTCAGCCTTTGTTAATCTGCACTATCAAAGCAAGAGACGGAGTGGAATGGCGCTCAATGGTAGCCAACCCTCGATGCGGAGACGGCGTTCAATGATGATGATGATGATGATGATGATTGTCAAAAATGGATTGCATGGTATCTTCCTAATTTTTTGGAAAGCTGCTTTGCCCTAAGCCATTCTGAGTCTCACCTCTTGTGTACATCTTTCGTCTGAGTTTAACAAAGTTCCCAAATATTTAAATTCATTGCCCTGTTTTAATATTGTTCCACTTGTCTTCATTTTACACTGAGGTGATGTTTTTTTTTTCTTTATTGTTACCATTACTTCTGTCTTTTTGCTATATGCTATATACTATAATGTCTAACATTTCTTGTAACTTACTTTCAATCTTTAGCGATTAAGACTGTATCAACAGCATACCTTAGATTATTTACATAATGACATCCAATTGTTATTCCACCCATGCCCCTTATAGATATTAACATAATCTCACTATACATATTAAGCAAGTCTGGTGACAGTACACAACCTTGCTTAACACCTTGATTTTTTGTTGAAATATTCGCAATTTTTTTTTAGCTGTTATGACTGATGTTTGTTGCCAGTACATGTTCGTTATTATTCTTAGATCTTTGCTGTCTACGTTTATGCTTTATAAAATTTTGATTTAATCTTGGTGCTTTACTTTGTCAAATACTTTGGTATAATCTATGAAGTATAGGTATAGATCTGTTTTCACCTCTATGGCTATTTATACTAAAGATCTTATGATGTATATGGCATTGTTCGTTCCTTTACCTCTAACAAATGCACACTGTGCATCGTTAATTGCTGGACTGATTTTGTTTCACGCTCTTCGCATGATGATTCTTAGTAATATCTTAGTCATATGACACATCATTTTATTGTGCGAACATCATCGCATTCAATCGCACCCGATTTTTTTTTTGTTAGGCTGTGAATATTGATTTGAGCAGGCCTTCTGGTATATATCCGCTGTTGTAAATATAATTCAATATGTTTGTTATTATTTTTATTCCCAAATCACCCACGGCTTCGATCTCTTCTTTAGTTATAGTATCTGGCCCAGGAGCTTTTCCTGCTTTCATATTGCGCAATGCGTCTTCCACTTCTTTCTTGAGTATTTCTGGTCCTTCTCCATTGTCCTTAATATTTACTTCTGATCGCTCATCATTATAAAGATCTTTATTGCATTCTGTCCATCGTTCCCTTATGCTTTCTTATTCATTCAACAGTTCTCCTTCCTTTGATCTTAAGCGTTCAGTGTTTTATTGTGTTCTATCACCTCACATCGCCATTTTGAGATAAGTAAGTGCCTTACTCATATGCCCGTGTGTATGTTTATTTGTTGTTTTATACTTGATGAAGGCTTTTTGCCAAAACGTCATAGCTCGTTCGTTCGCTTTCGTCAGTTTTGACCTCTGACGAAGTCCCACCCACTCAATTTTGTGGGACTGAATTTTGCGTGTAAAGTCTGTTTTATCCCATTACATGATGCCCCTCGCCATGCAGGCAGATTTACTCCGACTTCAGAGGCACTAATTTTTAGGGAATTAGTAAAACCCAGGTGTCCTCGCCAGGGTACGAACCCCGGCTTTTCCCGTGGTAAGCCAACAGCCTATCGATTGCGCTAACCGGACACACGTCATAGCTCGTCTCGTCTCTATAAGGTTTAGCTGCTTAATATAAGTTGATGTTATTTTACATCTCATCTGTAGCTCTACTCGTGGCCCCGCGTGATATTTAATATATGTTATAGTGTATGTGTGTGACTACATTCATTTATAAATTCTACCAAAGTCTGCAAAATCCTATTTTCTCAGAGTCCAATTTGAACATATAAAACAAACATTATAGTTTTAGTATGGTATTATACACGTGTACGATCAATTTTATAATAATAAAGTGTACTTTGATTGCCCGTATTGTTAGCCTTCAGACGATGAAAATAAACAAATTATAGCAAAGGTAAGTTGTGTGACGCTGTAGGTATTTATTAGATGTAGCATGTCGTAGTTAGTGAAACTATACCTGATTAGAAATGAGTTTTATCTTTTTATCGCGCTATCACTACAACACAGAAAATATATATAATCATATCTCACCAAAAGTGAAAAATAACATGAAGTAACATAAAATAGTATCTGTATTAATTATTGAGTTATTTGCGGGTCATCATCATTGCACTCCGAACACCTATATTAATTATGTTAGCTGTCAATGACAATAACTAAAGCGGTAGTGATTTTATATTAATCATCATCATCATGTGCAATACCGATTGGCGTAGGCGATCACGTCCTTCTACAATCTTTGCTCTACAGTGCATCAGTTCTGTTGTTGACTGTTTTCCATGCCATGAAAACAAGCTATCGAGTATTTGTTCACTTTGTCGTCCGCGAATTCTCTTTCCTTTTATTTTGCTAGTTGTAACCAAGTATTCAAATTTTCCTCTTCTCATAATGTGCCCGAAAAATGTTAATTGTTTATTTCTGATGTTTTTTTAGGAGCTCCCTTTTTGTGTTGGCTTCTTTGAGAATTTCCTCATTTGTCTTTTTAGCTGTCCAGGAAACTTTCAACATTCTTCTGAGAAATCCCGTTTCTGTGGCCTCTAATCGTTTTTTTCATTTGTTTGTCTATTGTCCATGATTCGCTTCCATAGGTCAGAATTGGTTCAATATAGTTCAGATGAACTCTGTTTCTCATTTCTATTGACATAGAATTGTAGCATAAACTATTTTTCATTTTCTGAAATGCTATTTTGGCCTGAGCTATTCTGCTTTTTTTCGGTGGTGCATCTCCCATCTGATGTTATTATTGTGCCCAAGTATTTCAAATGGTGCACTTATTTCAGATAGGTCCTGTTTATCTGTATGCTGTATGATGGTGATGATTGTTTCTTCGATATGACAATTACTTCTGTTTTCTTACTATTCAGACTGAGATTCTTTCTTGTTGCTTTATTTTATTATTATGTCTACCATTTCTTGTAGTTCATTCTCTGTCTCTGATATTAAGACTGTGTCATCCGCATATCGCAAATTATTTATGTTATGACAATGGACTTTAATTTCATTTTTGCCTACTATTGACCTCATAATAAGTTCCCTGTAAAGTGAAAACAAATCCGGCGACAGAACACATATTTGTCCTTTGCCTTGTTTTATTAATTGAAATTTATTGTTTGGTTGTTAATTCGTATTGTTACTGTTTGTTGCCAGTTCATGCTTTTTATGATTGCAGATCCTTGCCATCAATGTTTAATTTCTCCAGCATATTTATTATTTCCACATGTTTTATTATGTCAAATGCTTTTGTGTATTCTATAAAGAATATATATATATATATATATATATATATATATATATATATATATATATATAAATATATATATATATATATATATATATATATATATATATATATGTATATATATATATATATATATATCTTTACCTCTATAGATCGTTATATCAATGTTCTTAAGATGCATATTGCATTATTGGTGCCCTTTCCTTCCACAAATCCACATTGTTCCTCACTTATTTCTGGTTTTATTTTGTTTCTTACACGTCTCATGATGATTCTTTGTAATATTTTCGTCATATGGCTCATGAGACTAATAGTGCGACGGTCTTCACAATCAGTGGCTGCTGACTTCTTCGGTATGGTTACAAAGATAGATTTGAGTAGATCTTCAGGTATGCGCCCAGTGATATATATGTCATTGAGTAGTCGTATGTTATGACTTGTAATCCCAGCTCTCCTAATGCATTTATCTATTCGATTGTTGTATTGTCGGGACCTGGAGTTTTGTCTCTTTTCATGTCTTGAATTGAATCCTCCACTTCACTTTGCATTTTTGAGAGTTGACTTAGTTATATTATCTGGTCCAGGTGCTTTTCCTTCTTTCATATTGCGCAAGGCGTCTTCCACTTCTTCTTTGAGTATTTCTGGTCCTTATCTATTATCCTTAATATTTACTTCTGATCGTTCATCATTATAAAAATCTTTTATATATTCTCTCCTTTGTTCTGTTATGCTTTCTTGTGCAAGCATCAGTTCTCCCTCCTTTGATTTTAAACATCGAGTTTTTTATTACGTTTTTCTTCCTGCTAATTCTTCAATTTGTGTCTACATATACTTTGGCATCTACTTTTCTGTTGCATTTTAATCTTTTTGCATCGTTCTTTTAGCCATGCTTTTTTTGCTTCATTGCATTTTATTACATTTTTAAAAATGTAATCTCTTATAATCATTTGTTTTCCTTATTTCTTCTTCTTGTATCTATTAGATGCAAAATTGACTTCCATTTCTTTCTTGCGTTTCTCCTCACTTGTGGTATGAACTCTTTTGGTGTTTGTTGCATTGATTATATCAGCCTTTTCCAATATTCATCAATGCTTTGTATCTTTTATATTGCATTGTACCGGTTCTGAATTGTGATTTTATATTTGTCTTGCAGCTTCTTGTCTGATCTGAGTAAATCTAAATTTAACGTGTTGTTAACTGAGGCTCGTTTTGTTGCATTTAATTTTACTCTAAGCTTTCCCATAACCGGTATATAATCACTATTGCAATCTGCCCCTGGTCTAGTTTTCACATGCACCAGACTGTTTCTAAATATATTGCTTATCATTATGTAATCAATTTGATTACGTACGTTGTCACCTGTGCTTTTCCATGTCCACAGACGTCTTCGATGTTGCTTAAACCAGGTGTTTCCTATCATCATGTTGTGTATTCTTACCCAGTCAATAAGTTTGTCGCCTCTTTCATTCCTCTCGTAAGCCATAATTCCTCCTAAGCCATAATGACCAACTACTTCCTCAACTCTTTCATTTCCTACGTTTGCGATAAGATCCCCTAGAACCATGGTGTTTTCGTGTGGTTTGCATTCATGAAGTGCCTTATTTAAATCGTTGTCAAATGTATGAACTGTTTCCTCTAAACTGTCTGTTGTTGGTGCATAAACTTGTATAAGATTCATATCTGTTGGCTTTCCTTTCACTTTCACCAAAAGGACTCTGTCAGCTATTGGTAAATGTCTTTCACTGTTCGTGCACTTTCTGCATCCAAGATGATACCTACTCCTCTTTGGTGTTCAGTAGCTCCAGAATAGATTATATATTGTATGTAGCGTATACTATCTCCCCTGATCCAGAGTATCTCATTTCGGAAAGTCCCAGTAAATTTAAACCTATTATTTTCATCTTCTGTTTGATGTTTTCCAGTTTATCCCTCTGCAGGAGTGTTCTCACATTCCAAGTACCTATCATTAGGGTCTGTTTTATTTTTTTTGTTTTGCTTATAGTAATATGATGACGATCGGGTATAACCTGTGGCACATGATGCCCCCTACCGAACGAGATGTTTTCCATTGGAATCCCCCTTAACGTTGGTGTCGTGATTTGTTTTATTGTTTCGATTCATGATTGTACACATGAATTACGGAGGTAGTTTTTTTTTTTGTTGTTGCCTTCCGTCGGTTTATTTACGGTTAGCTCGCTAGCCTTTGACTAAATAGTCTCACCCACAAGACAGTGGGCTTGTTTTACTTCAATATACCCTCCCTTAGCCTTATACTCTCCCGATCATACCTGCAAGGCAGCAGGGCAGCAGCAGATTGTAATGTTTACTGCATCCGGTAGCTGCTACGATTACCCGACCTCACCATATTTCAGATTTTCTAATTACATACATTTTATCTATATTAGATTGCAAGTGTTCTAGAAAATGTAAGTAAAAGTACCCACATATGAAATGCACGTGAGTTGGAATTAAACATTTAATGAACTGCTTACAGATTACGTTGTGCAATGTCTAACATATTATTATGAAGTTCAACACCAGCGCTTGTCTGTGGATGTTCAATGCTATGATAAATTAGGTCTGAAGCAATTAAACTCTACACTGATCACATTCTGAGAAGTATAAAAACCGTGAGGTATGAAACTAGTATTCCTGACGATGACTTCGCGCCATTGAAAATTATATCTTCTTAGAAACAAAAAATGTCGTGTTTCCCGCTAATCTAGAGTCATCAACTATGCTAACTAAAGTTCGCTTGATTCTCAAACTAAAGTTCGCTTATTTCTGAAACTAAAATTCTCTTCCTTCTACACATAAATTTCGCTTGCTTCTAACACTAAAGTTCGCTTGCTTCTACACATACAGTTCGATTGCTTCTAACACTAAAGTTCGATTGATTCTAACACTAAAGTTCGATTGCTTCTAACACTAAAGTTCGCTTGCTTCTACACATAAAGTTCGCTTGCTTCTAACACTAAAGTTCGCTTGCTTCTAACACTAAAGTTCGATTGCTTCTAACACTAAAGTTCGCTTGCTTCTAACACTAAAGTTCGCTTACTTATAACACTAAAGTTCGCTTGCTTCTAACACTAAAGTTCGCTTGCTTCTAACACTAAAGTTTGCTTGCTTCTAACACTAAAGTTCGCTTGCTTCTAACACTAAATTTCGCTTGCTTCTAACACTAAAGTTCGATTGCTTCTAACACTAAAGTTCGATTACTTCTAACACTAAAGTTCGATTGCTTCTAACACTAAAGTTTCCTTACTTCTAACACTAAAGTTCGCTTGCTTCTACATATAAAGTTCGCTTGCTTCTAACACTAAAGTTCGCTTGCTTCTACACATAAAATTCGCTTGCTTCTAGCACTAAAGTTCGCTTACTTCTAACACTAAAGTTCGCTTACTTCTAACACTAAAGTTCGCTTACTTCTAGCACTAAAGTTCGTTTACTTCTAACACTAAAGTTCGCTTACTTCTAACACTAAAGTTCGCTTGCTTCTAACACTAAAGTTCGCTTACTTCTAGCACTAAAGTTCGCTTACTTCTAACACTAAAGTTCGCTTACTTCTAACACTAAAGTTCGTTTACTTCTAACACTAAAGTTCGCTCGCTTCTAACACTAAAGTTCGCTTGCTTCTAACACTAAAGTTCGCTTGCTTCTAACATTAAAGTTCGCTTGCTTCTACACATAAAGTTCGATTGCTTCTAACACTAAAGTTCGCTTGCTTCTACACATAAAGTTCGCTTACTTCTAGCACTAAAGTTCGCTTACTTCTAACACTAAAGTTCGCTTACTTCTAACACTAAAGTTCGCTTACTTCTAGCACTAAAGTTCGCTTACTTCTAGCACTAAAGTTCGCTTACTTCTAACACTAAAGTTCGCTTGCTTCTAACACTAAAGTTCGCTTATTTATAACACTAAAGTTCGATTGCTTCTAACACTAAAGTTCGCTTGCTTCTAACACTAAAGTTAGCTTACTTCTAACACTAAAGTTCGCTTACTTCTAACACTAAAGTTCGCTTGCTTCTAACACTAAAGTTCGCTTGCTTCTAACACTAAAGTTCGCTTGCTTCTAACACTAAAGTTCGCTTGCTTCTAACACTAAAGTTCGCTTGCTTCTAAAACTAAAGTTCGCTTGCTTCTAACACTAAAGTTCGATTGCTTCTACACATAAAGTTCGCTTACTTCTAACACTAAAGTTCGCTTGCTTCTAACACTAAAGTTCGCTTACTTCTAACACTAAAGTTCGCTTACTTCTACACATACAGTTCGCTTGCTTCTAACACTAAAGTTCCCTTGCTTCTAAATAAAAAATGTGCTTACTTCTAACACTAAACTTTGACTACTAAAGTTCGTCTCTGCGTGAAAATAAGATGTGGCTGGATATCAGCCTGGTGTAGTATGTGGCACAAATGGAAGAAAACGGCAGCCAACTATGTGTGACGTTAAGACATTAATCGACACATGCTTTAAAATACTCTCCTTGAGTAGTACTGAATTAGGATTCAAGCGATTAACGCGGCATTTAACAAATCTTGAAACTCTAAAGCGACATCGTATTTCTACGCCTGTAGAGCTGAAGTGATATTAAAGAAACACTGAGATAATATATACAACAATTAACAGTAGGATAAGAATCATAGAAAAAAAAACACGATTTCTCTCTCTCTCTCTCTCTCTCTCTCTCTCTCTCTCTCTCTGCGATTAAGTTACAATCAGAGTAGGATTCCAAACTCTCTTATGAAGTCAGCTGTCTGTTTAAGTGATTCGATTGCCCCATATAGTTTCTCTTCCAGGGAGGTGGGTGTGGATCACATTGTCCTTCTCAGGTCTGTGTACTGGGGGCAATCCTGTAGAACATGTTTTGTTGTTATGTTGTCCAGTGTGCAGTACCATTGGCTGGTTGAACCTGTTTTGAATTTGGTGAATATATGGTTTATCATTCTACTGTGGCCAGTGCGTAGGCGAAGTATGCTGACTTGATCCCTACTTGATAGTTGGAGGTATCCGTCCCTCACGTATTGCTTTGGGTGTTCTCGTTTCCATTTTTCATGGTACTGGCATTTGATGATGGATTTGGCTTCATCATAACTGACCGAATGATTCCCATGTGCTAATTCCCCTCCCTCCTTAGCTAATGTGTTTGCGCTTTCATTTCCGTGTATATTTCAGTGTGAAGGCATCCACTGCATGACTACTCTCTGGAAGTTATTGCATAGTTGGTCTATGGGTGTTCTCAAGTCATCTAGTTCATTGTTCTTGTGACTTTTTAGAGCTGTTAGTACTAAGAGTGCATCAGTCAGTATCACCAATTTATTGTGCATGTTATTTTTGTGTTTACTTGCCAGTGTTGCAGCATCTATGAGGGCAATAGTTTATGTTTTAACGTTGTTTGATAATTTCCCAGTAGCTCTTGACTTGGTGATCTCTTCCTGGTTATTCAGCATCAAGAACACACCCAATCCCCCACATTTCTGGTGGCATTTGTTGCAGAACCATATGTGTACATGTGGGACAAATGTCCTGTGGGTAGTTATCGCTTAAGTGTTTTTTTTTGTAACGTGTATTCTTTCAATGTCTGATTGGGTGACTTTTTTCATGATTTCTATTATATCTTACTTAAGTTCTGGTATGTTGTGTTTCCCGCGACGAGACATATTAGATGGTCCCAATGGTTTAGGTATTGTTTGGGACAGTACTGGGTCTCTAGTTGCCAGTTCATTGGAGAATGCAGTGAAGTTGCTCCTATTTAGTCGTACTATTCCTTAACGAGTTATTCTTTGGTGCATGGGGTGGCTAAAGTGCCTTCTATATTTCTCCGCTTGTTGCAATACTTTAGTGACTCGTCTGTCATCTAAGGGTTGTAAGCCTGTTGCTCTTTCTAGAGTCGTGATAGGTGTAGATTTCATAGCACCAGTGATGATACGGGTAGCTTGATTTTGTTTAATGTTACTTTTTCTAAGGTGTGATTTGGAAGCAATGGCCCAGATTGTGACTCCATACTCTAGGACTGGTCGCACTCTTCCTACGTATAGTCGTTTCAAGATATTTCTGTCTGCTCCCCAGTCCGTTCCTGCCAATTTCTTCATAATATCAGTTCGTTTTCTGTCTCTTTCACTTGCTCAGTCTATCTGATTAAAAAAAAAAAAACACGATTTATAAACGATCGAAGGTCTCAAGGGTGACAACTAGGGAACATGGACAAATTGTCGTTTACTATTTTGTTCAACCTCATTCTTTCAAGATAACTTGATTAGTATTAGATGTGTTTAGATTTCGATTAGCAAATAAATACACCGACTACCCAATTAGGCGCGAGTAGATTTAACAACCAAACGGTAGATGGTATGTTTAAGTTGACCTCACTAGTAGATGGAAGAGCAACAATAAGAGTAATTAACCCAAGTTGAGAAACAATTTTTTTTTTATTCGACGGGTCATCCTTTTTGCTGATTAAACTAGACTATACGTGTCCAGATCCCCCATTCCCCGGTATGTCCCTCAGTGCTGGGGACTGACGACTCCAGTTCTTGTTTAACTTTGATATTGCTCTGTGTCTCCCCACATGTCGCTGCTTTCTTGATTGCTGAATGTTTTTTTTAAATTCCTGATCACTGATTATATCTTGTATTCATTCTTCATCCCTGAATGCATTTCGAGAGTTAGCTCAATCCATTGCACGCCGCAATACATAGCAGCCACTCCAGCCAGGCTGTCAGATCGTTCATTTACTGTCGTGCCTGAATGTCCAGGGACGAATATATTAAACAGATCTCAATCATTCCTGAGCTCTTCAGTGACACGAAGCACTGTCTTCTGTCCCATGCTTTTAGATTTTCCTGAGAATGTTCCGAAAAAAAATAATTGATTTAAAGTTTATGCTTTTATCCAAACCATCACTTTAGTTAGTGTCATACATTTCATGGCAAAACCACAAGGAGTTACCACGAAAGTACGTATCCACCTGTATGGTTCTTCCGAACTTCACTTCCGAACTTCAGGGCTTATAAGCCCCGACTGTGCCGTACAACAGACCCATCAACACTGCCGAAGCCAGTATGATTTATAATAGATCAAGACCTGTACCTTTGCCTGCGCAATCACAAGGTTTTGTTGCATCCATTCGCCGTTCAAAATTGGACTTACAACCATCAGCTGGTTCCCGTGTCCACTCTTTCACTTGTTTAATGTCCCCTTGGTGAACAAATCAAACAATGTCCAGTCCGCACCATTTATGATTTTCCTTACCCGTTGTACTCCTTACAACGTGACACAGATATCGACCAACAATAGAATTGGTTGAAGAACGAGCGTAAGAAAGAGATGGAGTAACATGATCGACAGTGAGTACTGGCATAGAACCAGATGATGATGAGTATGTCAGTTGACTAACTACCGCGATTTGACATGTGTAGAGGATGTATAATAGGCTGTATAAGATATTGTGCATGAGGCTGTATAAGAGGCAGTATATGAGGCTTTATAAAAAAAAATAGGACTATGTAGTCCCTTTTGACAGTGTTAAATGCTGACAATAAAGGAGAAGATGATTGATCAATCTGTATAATTATAATTCTGCGACAAGAAATATGTCTATGTCTTCTCAGATTAGCAAAGAGATGAGGGGGCGTAAAGGCGTAAGTAAAATAGTATAGAACTGACGTGAATGCAATAAATCGAATGTTACTATTCACTTAACGCGTATTTCACAATGTCACTAGTTTCTAATTCATCCAACTTGACCAATAAAAAGTTCTATGAAGTTACCCTTACTTAATCGTCGGGTCATTATGCGAGTAATACAATAAGAAAACAGTGTTATATAAATTGTAAAACCAGATACTAGATGCAGATAGTGTATGAAAAGATAAGATGTCAGAGTGTACAATCATGCCTAGATTGACCATAAAGTAAAGCTCAACGGCAGTACCTCAAAATAAATCACAAATTAAAAACATGCATTATATTGTTTAATAAGCCGTTGAATGTAAGACAAGCAAATGATAAACTAGAGATAAATGTCACATTTAACAATAATATGGATTGATACTCTTGTTAAATAACATAAACGTATCAACAGACAATACACGTGCCCACCATTTAGATGTGAACGATGGTAATTATTATGTAGAAAACAGACAACTAATTGCAGTGCTGCGGTAAAGCTGCTAACAAGGAGCCAGTAGTGGGGTGTAGTATACACTTCAAGGTATGTTGACAGCTTTACAAAAAAGTACGTTTCAGTATTTTGTTGTGTTCCCTTTTTTGTAAAGCTGCCACCATACCTTGGAGTGTATACTACACCCCGCCACTACATCCGTAAACATATTAACTTGTTTTGAGAAACTTAAATGTGTTTACTACACTCAAATGTCAGCTCGTTTATTTCAGTTTTCAGAATTGTGCCAAGATGTAAGTAACAAGAACTAGAAAGTGTGTGAAATAGAAATGAATGAACGCGTATGTGTCTAAAATATATAGACACTGACATTTTTAATGATCCATAATCGGCTATATTTGCTTGTCAAATAAAAATAGTGTATATAGTGAAACAAACTAAAATGATCAATTGGTGGTAAATTAAATGCTCAAGCAACATGATGTAATATATGCTGTTGTATAACCATAACGCATTCAGCCATGATGTTGTGTTTGGGGCAATTTGTACCTTAGAAAGCTGTTCATAATTGCGCTAATAATTTAAGGTCATATGCTAATGCAATTGCTATTATACATAGATGGGAAGAACTTTTACATAAGACAGCACAACGTAGAGAAGAACGTTTACATAAGGCAGTACAACGTTGATAAGAACTGTTACATAAGACAGCACGACGTTGAGAAGCACTTTTACATAAAACAGTACGACGTTGGAAGAACTTTTACATAAGTCAGCACGACGTTGACAAGAACTTTTACATAAGACAACACGACGTTGGGAAGAACATTTACATAAGACAGCACGATGTTGACATGAACGTTTACATAAGACAGTACGATGTTGGGAAGAACATTTACATAAGACAGCACAACGTTGGGAAGAACTTTTTCACATAAAACATCACGTCGTTGGGAAGAATATTTGCATAAGACAGCAAGACGTTGACAAGAACGTTTACATAAGACAGTACGACATTGAGAACAACTTTTAGATAATACAGCACCATGTTGACAAAAACTGATACATAAGACAGTACGACGTTGGAAAGAACTTTAACATAAGACAGCACAACGTTGACAAGAACGTTTACATAAGACAGCTCGACGTTGAGAACAACTTTTACATAAGACAGTACCATGTTGACAAAAACTGATACATAAGACAGCACGAAGTTGGAAAGAACTTTTACATAAGACAGCACGACGTTGACAAGAACGTTTACATAAGACAGCACGACTTTGGAAACACCGTCTAGATAAGACAGATCGACGTTGAGAATAAATTTTATATAAGACAGCACCATGTTGACAACAACTTTTACATAAGACAGCACCATGTTGACAAATAGTGTTATATAAGACAACACGACGTTGACAAGAACTTTTACATAGGACAGCACGACGTTGGAAGAACTTTTACATAAGACAGCACGACGTAGGGAAGAACATTTACATTAGACAGCACAACGTTGATAAGAACTGTTACATACAACATCACGACGTTGTGAAGAACTTTTACATAAGACAGCACTACGTTGGGAAGAACTTTTGCAAAAGACAGCACGGCGTTTGGAAGAACTTTTACATAAGACGGTACGACGTTGGGAAGAACTTTTACATAAGACAGCACGACGTTGAAAATAACTGTTACATAAGACAGCACGACGTTGACAAGAACTTTTATATAAGACAGCACGATGTTGGGAACACCTTTTAGATAAGACAGCTCGACGTTGAGAATAACTTTTACATAAGACAGCACCATGTTGACAAAACTATTACATAAGACAGCACGACGTTGGGAAGAACTGTTACATAAGACAGCACGACGTTAGGAAGAACTTTTACATAAGACAGCACGACGTTGACAAAAACTTTTACATAAGACAACTTGACGTGGACAAGAACTTTTACATAAGACAGCATGACGTTGTGAACGACTTTTAGATAAGACAACACGATGTTGGGAAGAACTGTTACATAAGACGACACGACGTTGTAGAAATATCACAACACCATGTCCACACATGTAACGTTTATTTATCATACAATATTTGTTTTCACTTTTTATCTTTCTTACTAATGATCCTCATTGCCTGTCACACAACGAATTCGATTGAGTGAATGAATGCGTATTTGAGTGAGTAGTTTACCTATCTCAAAGTGTGAGCGAATTGTATGTATGGCTCTTTTCGTCTTGTCAGACGGTCTAGTGGAGACTATTGTGTATTTGAGTGAGTAGTTTACCTATCTCAAAGTGTGAGCGAAATGTATGTATGGCTCTTTTCGTCTTGTCAGACGGTCTAGTGGAGACTATTGTGTATTTGAGTGAGTAGTTTACCTATCTCAAAGTGTGAGCGAATTGTATGTATGGCTCTTTTCGTCTTGTCAGACGGTCTAGTGGAGACTATTGTGTATTTGAGTGAGTAGTTTACCTATCTCAAAGTGTGAGCGAATTGTATGTATGGCCCTTTTCGTCTTGTCAGAAGGTCTAGTGGAGACTATTGTGTATTTGAGTGAGTAGTTTACCTATCTCAAAGTGTGAGCGAAATGTATGTATGGCCCTTTTCGTCTTGTCAGACGGTCTAGTGGAGACTATTGTGTATTTGAGTGAGCAGTTTACCTATCTCAACGTGTGAGCGAAATGTATGTATGGCCCTTTTCGTCTTGTCAGACGGTCTAGTGGAGACTATTGTGTATTTGAGGGAGTAGTTTACCTATCTCAAAGTGTGAGCGAAATGTATGTATGGCCCTTTTCGTCTTGTCAGACGGTCTAGTGGAGACTATTGTGTATTTGAGTGAGTGGTTTACCTATCTCAAAGTGTGAGCGAATTGTATGTATGGCCCTTTTCGTCTTGTCAAACGGTCTAGTGGTGACTGTTGTGTATTTGAGTGAGTAGTTTACCTATCTCAAAGTGTGAGCGAATTGTATGTATGGCCCTTTTCGTCTTGTCAAACGGTCTAGTGGAGACTGTTGTGTATTTGAGTGAGTAGTTTACCTATCTCAAAGTGTGAGCGAAATGTATGTATGGCCCTTTTCGTCTTGTCAAACGGTCTAGTGGAGACTATTGTGTATTTTTTGAGGTTTTGTTTTTGTCGAACAGCTTCTCTCGTGGCTAATTCTACCAAAGTTTGACAAGTCAGGCTCGCTGACCCACAGGGTTTGCCATCCTTTTTCCCGAGTCTTTTCTTTTCTAGGTTTTGCCTTAGCACATTCTCAAATGATGTTATATCGTTCCTCATACAAGTTCTCCATGATGTGCGATTACTTGCCAGATGTTCCCAGTCATTTTCACATATGGAGAAGTCTTTTACAGATGATTTACATATATCTCTATATCGTAATTTAGGTCTGTCGATTTGTCTTTTTCCGTGTATTAGTTCACCATATAGTATTTGCCTAGGAATGCGCTATTCTTCCATTCGTTGGACATGCCCCAGCCATCTTAGTCTTCGACATCTGAGCATCGATATAATTGTTGGGGTCTTAGCACGTTGGAGGACAGTTAAGTTGGTTATTTTGTCTTGAAAGCGAATTAATGAGTGAATAAATGAATAAGTGTGTGAGCAAATATATGTATTATATCATAAATAGCTTTAGATTTTTTTCTTTCATATTTTAAGGAATAACGATTGTATAAAACAGAGAGACACAGATATGAAGAATGTGTGAACAAATACAAATTCGCAGGAATTGAATGTTAAAAAAACTAACAGTAAAATTAATGCGTACAGCAAACAACCAGAACACATCATATGCTGGAAACTCCCATAAGCAGGATTCTGAAATAAAAGAAGTTCTAGCTAAGATTTAAACAAATGGATGTCCTTCAATAACAAAGCTCCACATTCGACAAGTGTTTTTACACTACAGTTTAACAAAAGGTACACTATTGTCAAACAAAGAAATAACTTTAGAAGGGGCTCTCTACAATACAATCTTCATCCCATCGTTGTGCTACCAATGCGAGTCTTGGGCCCAAGATGCCGAAGTTAAAGAGGCAGAGGCAGACCAAACTAACATGGACGATTAACAGTAAACGATGGACAAACCAGCCTATGACAACCTGTACCATCAAAGCAAGAGACAGAACAAAATGACGCTCCATGGTAGCCAACCTTCGTTGCGGAGATGTCACTCGATGATGATGATGAATTGTAAACAATAATGATGCATTAAGGCATTTCCATTGCAGTTTTTTTGATAAATCAATTTACTTCATTTTGTTAGGCTTATTACATACTGGGTGTGTTAAAAAAAGTAAGTGCAGCAGTTTAAAACTAGCATGTGTGTTAATGATGAATCATAACACTATTTTGAAAAAAAAATTATTCAGCTGTCTACCACATATTGAGTGTCAATATATTAACATTACGGCTGAGTTAATAATATCGTGTATTCAAGTGAAAATCAATGGAGTCTGTAGAAATGTGGTTTTACAGAAGAATGTTGAGAATACCATGGACAGCTAAAAAGAGTAGTGAAAATGTTCTGAAAGAGGTCAAAGCAAATATCGAGCAAATTTTCCAATATTAGGAAGAAACAATCATGATTTTTTGGCCATGTAATGAGAAGAGTACCACTGGAATATATTGTAACAACTGGATAAATTGAGAGACGAAGAGATAGAGGGAAGCAAAGATAAAAAAATACTAGACAACTTAAGAGAATGACTTGGAAGAAGATCATCAACAGAAATGATAAATAACTGTCGAGATCGAAAGTTGTGGAGAGACATGATAACCTACGCCTGCAGGCCCAGTACGTGATGATGATGATTTCAGTGAAGGTGCTTGCAATTTGCCATCCAATAAGATATTCATGGGCAGTATGGACATCACCAGCCAGTTAGTTATCAGGGTTGGAAGAGAACATAATTAATTTATCTGGAGACTAACATTTCAAAAAAAGGAACACATGCAAAGTTATGATTATGGTTAGTCGAAGGCCCCGGTATCATATATATATATATGTCCTTTTCGTCTTGTCAGACGGTCTGGTGGAGACAATTATGCACTTTTTTGAGGTTGTTCTTATTGTCGAACAGCTTCTCAAGTGGCTAATGCTACAAATGTTTGACGAACTCACACGATCACTGAATGAACAAGTCAGGCCCACTTTATCCACATGGTTTTCCATCCTTTTTCATGAGTCTTTTCTTTTGTGAGTTTTGTCTTAGCACAGTCTCAAATGATGGTATATCATTGCTATCGATGCTCTCCATGATGTGCGATCACTTGCCAGATGTTCCCATTCATTTTCACAGATGGAAAAGTCATTCAAAGATGGCGTCCATATATCTCTATATCATAGTTTAGGTCTGCCGATTTGTCTTTTACCGTGTATTAGTTCACCATATAGTATTTGCTTGGGATGCATTTTTCTTCCATTCGCTTGATATGCCCGAGCCATCTTAGTCTTCGACATCTCAGCATCGACATGATTGTTGGGGTCACTGCAAAAGATTTAAAATCCATAATTTCTCAGCCGCCCGTGCCAGTGGAATCATCCGAATTAACATTTCATCTCATTGGATGATCCAAATAAGGAACAATAGATGCAGTCAACATCATAGCAGAGACACCACACGCCACATGACATAGTGCCAAACGATACCGACAGTGAATGCAGATGATGTGTCCATCTTCATACGATATCATTATTCCTCGTAAGCAATCGAAACATCGAAACACAATCCGGATGAGACACACAGCTCACGGTGTGCACAGAGCACTAAAAACAGTAGCTGCGGCAACAAGCCGAACTATGAATGAACACATGTATACGATCTTAATATACGATTGAGGCAACAAGTATATACAGTAAATACCAGGCGTGCTCGAATGAAACCAGCCCGAGCTTACATCATGTGTTCATGCGTAGGAGGCAGGGTGACGTCACATTTGACGTAATAAGAACGCCACAATGTGCAAATGTGTATGTGTTCATTTCTCGCGTAGTATTATTTGCTGCAGATAGTTTGGCATGTGCGGTAACGTATACCGTTCGCACTGTTTGATCATGAAGGGTTTCAATTGGCAGAGTTTAATTAGTCTTTGTTTAACATCAATGTCATCCACTACAAAAGCAGGCTAGACAGCATGTATACAGCCATACAGGATACGAGATTTGGCATGATTTCATGCGATGTGAGTCTACCAATGCCAGACCTCTACACTAGATGCAAGAACAATAAGAAAATAACCTCTACAGAGATGAAATGTGTTAGACGAACGACAGGAAACAGTCTGAGAGATAAGATCAGAAATTAAGAACTGAGAAAAAAAAAAAAAACAAGGAATAGCCCCCGCCATAGAATATATCAGGAAACAACAGATAAAATGGTTTGGCCACTTAACAAGGCAGAAAGAACAAAACACAACATAGCGAGCCTTCAACAAACGTTGTGAAAACACCAGACCCAAGGTTCGACCACGAAAAAAATGGGTCGATGGAATATTAGAAACACTAGGAAACAACAGCAGCAGAGGTGAACAGAAGAGCAAAAGACCGCAAATTATATCTCCCCTCGACACTGAACGGCAGATAAGGAAGGGAAAGATGAAGAAAAAAGTAAAATATGTGATGCTTTACTTGTTAATGATATTTAGTTTATTTATCTAACATGTATATGTGTTGTGTGTATTAATAACACCTCCACGGAAGGTTTGAATTTACCTTCAACTTAGAGCTCCTTTGTAATATCTTCCATCCACATTAAAGCGACAATGTGCTACACTCTACATGTCTTGTGTATCTCGTGGTGTGGTGCTAGTGCTGTTTTTATTTGAACTTGCCAATTAGTATGTGAGGTTGGATTCGTTTTCGATTGACAGACTCTTAGATTTATTAATCCATTTGTTAAAATTCGGTTTTATCTGCGAAAGAAAACCATCATTAGAGTCACAATGGTTTCAAAGACGGTTACTTTAGAGAGGGGAAAAATATAGCATTATTTTCTTCAAGCATATCGGACCGCCGGAGAGTCTGTTTCTTTTATTATCTTCTAATAAAAGCACATTTTAAACATTAATCTCTAGTTTAAAATAGCAGTAGTGATCCCAGTCCTTGTACAGACATCTGATACCTTATTAAGTCTTATCGTTATTGTTTTGTGCATTCAGTCGTAGCTAAGGAATTAGTTTGTGGAAGTCAAGCACATTATTTTATTCAACTATATTGAAACAATGTGTACATTCTTCGTTGTATGCTTCGATCAGGCATATTGTATTCGCTTACGCTCGCTAGTTATGCATAACTTCACTAAAGCTTTCGCATTTTTGGAAGGTTATACATTTAATAAACCCACTTCCACCATATTAGACAACTAGACCATTCTTTTCTAGTTTGTGTTATTATTTAATTCATTAAACGCGACATACCATATATATTTAAACCATATGTTCTACTGTTTACTTTCACTGATTTGACAACTATGAAATATCGTCATCAAGTATGGTTCGCTGTAAAGTAACGACAAATGGAATAGTTTCTACTTCAGAATTAACTACAAAGTGAAATCAGAAATTCGTCAACATTTATTTATATAAGACCTATAGACTGGGTGTTATGTTCAACGCGTGCACACAACAATCATCATCATTGAGTGCCGTCTCCGCAACGAAGGTTGGCTACCATGGAGCGCCATTTTGCTCTATCTCTTGCTTTGATGGTGCAGGTTGTCATCGGTTGATTTGTCCATCTTTTGATGTTACTCGTCCATGTTAATCTTGGTCTGCCTCTGCCTCTTGTACCTTGTATTTTCCCCTTCAGGATCACTTTCAGTAGGCTGTTGTGTCTTTTAACATGGCCTAAGAATCGCATTTGTCTTGTTCTAATTGTGTTTAGTAGTTCTCTTTTCATTTTTAGTTGTTTTAAGACTTCGTCGTTTGTTTTCTTTTCCTTCCATCCAATTCTACCTATTCTTCTATATATCCACATTTCAAAGGCTTCAATTCTCTGTTCTGTTTTCTTGTCTAATGTCCATGTTTCAGCACCATATAGGAATATTGAGAAGATGTAACATTTTGCTATTCTTAGTTTTAGCTCTGGTGTTATTTGTTTTGATGTTAGTATGTCCTTCATGACATTAAAATTACTTTTTGCCATTCCTATTCTTTTGTTTATTTCAGTTGTACATTTTCCATCACTGGTTATAGTATGTCCAAGGTAGTTGTAGTTCTGAACTGTCTCAAGGTCTATTCCTTCAATTTTGATATCCACTTGTGGGTTTTGAGTATTTTCTTTGTTTATGATCATAGTTTTAGTCTTTTTGATATTCATTTCTAGTCCATATTTTTTGCTTGTCGTGTACACAATAATATGTATACAAAAATGTTTTCTGTGATGAAATATCTCATCTTTGCTTTCAGATAATTGGGTTTGCAAAGAAAGTAAGTGATTCAACATATAATTTGTGTGTGTGGATTGAGATAAATAAAGAAAAACGTATACTATACATATAGTAAACCACGTAAAGATTACATTCAAATTTGGTAAGCGACTGTAAGTAAACAAATTTTTGATTTTTCAGAAATAAAATAATCGTCGCATCATACCGTTGATGGACATGTTGACCAATATGTATAAGCGTTGCACGTAGTAGTGAAAATGTTTGCGTTGTATTGAAGGTCAATAGAAGATACATTGTGCTCCTTTAATAATATAGAAAATCTTTCAAGCTCCATATATGGAATCACCGCCACCATCTCCTGAATGGACACAATTTTGTTGAATGTTTATTTTCATTCCACCAGTTGTCTTTAGGTGCCTACTATCTCTCCTACTGTTTGTTACATACATGGACTATATATACACGTTAGCAAACCATCAGAGACAGAGAAGATCGAAGAGATTTTATTTGCAGACGATCAGGCACTAATACATGAAACTCTAGAAGACATACAAGAACATTTAAATACGATCTACAGCACAGGCATAATATAGAACATGACAATCAATATCAACAAAACATAAGTCATGAATGTAGCCAAAAATAAACAGAACATTAACATAACTATAGAAGACAGGCAACTAAAACAAGTAGATTAATTCAAATACCTAGGAAGTTTAGTGACAAACGATAATTCACAAATGGCAGAGATAGAATGAAGATGCAATAAAGTGGTCACATCATTGGACAGTTTTCACCAATATTGTCCAACAACGAAATAATTATAGAGCAAAACGAGCACTATACCATACTATCTTCATCCCTACCTTGTGCTACCAATGCCAGGTCTGGATCCTAAATGCAAGAACAAAAAGACACATAACCTCTACTGAGATAAATGTATCAGACGAATGACAGGAAACAATCTGAGAGATAAGATCAGAAATGAAAAACTGAGAAAAAAGCTAGGAATATCCCCCGCCATAGGATATATGAAGAAACAACAGATAAAATGGTTTGGCCACGTGACAAGGCAGAAAGATAAAAAAAAAAAAAACACAACGAGCCCTCAACAAACGGTGTGAGAACACCAGACCCAAGGTTCGACTAGGAAAAAGATGGATGGTTGGGATATTAGAAGCACTAGGAAACATAAAAGCATCAGAGGCGAGCAGAAGAGCAAAAGACAGCAAATTATATCTCCCTTCGGCGCTGAAAGGTAAATGAGGAAGAAAAGAGGAAGCCACAGAAAAAGTTGTCTTTAGGAAATATCATTATCTTCAGGAGATTCATCATCAGATATTGTAGAACAAAAGAAAACAATGTATAAATAATAGAGCATGATGTAATAGAACACTACGACGATGAAGGAAAATCAAATAAAGTCAAGGAATAAATGTGGGGGCATAGTGAACATCAGTATATGGGGGACACTTCGAAACCAAACAATTTAGATTTTTTAAAAAATGTGATTGGTAGAGATAGATTGAGATAGCAAGTTGCTTGCATCTATGCTTCAGCGATCCCATAGTATAAGTGGGATAGTGAGTGAGTGAGTGCGTAATTGAGTGTGTGAATGTGTGAGTGAGTGTGTGAGTGAATGAATGAATGAGTGAGTGAGTGAATGAGTGAGTGAGAGTGTGAGTAGTCGTGGTTACAAACTGATGGGATCGTGAATAAGTGATAACAGTAATTGTGATTACAGACTGATAGGATAATGAATACGTGATTCAAAGTGTGAGTAATTGTGTTACAAACCGAGTGAATATGTGTTTAACATAATGAGTAAGTGAGTGAATGCGAGTTTAAGTGTGTGTGTGAGCGAGTGTTACTGGTTGAGTGAGAGCGTGATTAGTGAGTGAATTATTCATGAAATAAAATACATAATGTATATGCAATCTTATATTCATGAAATCGTACATATTTCCTGTCTGCTTAGATTGTCGATACCGAGAGCTCCACGGAGACAGTAAGTAAACAGGTCTAGAACACGGATCGTGGGTTGAGTCAGGACTCTACTAACATTCGTAAATGCTATGAACAACTCATTTAATTTGGTACCAACAGTTATCACTGATCGTGTTACTAATCATCATCATCTCATCTAGTACCGTGCCTGTTGGCGTAGGTGAACATGCTTCTCCACAACTTTCGATCTCGACAGTTATTTATCATTTCTGTTGTTGACATTCTGCCAAGCCATTCTTTTAAGCTGTCTGTTATTTTTTTTCTTTGCTTCCATCTATCTCTGTGCCCCTCAATTTTCCCAGTTGTCACAATATATTCTAGCTGTTCTCTTCTCATTGCATGACCAACAAATGATTGGTTGTTTTCCTAATTTTGTAAATTGGCTCTCTTTTTTTGCTTTGTCCTCTTTGAGATCGTTTCTATTACTCTTCTTAGCTGACCATGGTATTCTCACCATTCTTCTTATATTATTATATTAATAGAGTTGGATAAATGAAAGTCTGAGCTTGGGAAAACGTCCAGATCGTTAGTCTAGAAAACAACACACACAACGTAGGTGACACATTTCTGTTGTTGCAGATCAGAAAAAAAGTGATGTAGGTTTGTCTGTATTATCAGTATGAGCGATTAAGAATCTGGTAATGCTGACATCCAGGGAGTGTCTATCACTGGACAATGTAATTTATCTGTACTACTCGTTGGACGTCAGTAACAAATGTTAGTCACCGTAGCTGATTGATAGTAATTACTAGTTTGGAAACATTACATTACACATCACTAAAATAATAATTATGGAACTGTTGAAATATATAAAGTTTACCGGAACGTGTATCGGCTGAAAACAGTTCCCGAAATAGCTGAAGTACATTTAAAAAAAATAATAAATATATGTGATACATATGGGATACATATGATGTATAACCTTTGAACATTAGAGCAGCACGCACATATCTCTGAGATATGTATCACTCAGTAATAGGTGATGGATGGGAAAGGCATACCTATAAGACGATGAATTATTGAGATAGCAGACCTGCAGAAAACACAACAAAATACATATATCCAACAACTTCATATTTCCTCAAAGATTATAGGACAATATGCACAGAGGGAAGTAACGGTGCAAGTAAAGTAAATATATTTTAAAAAATAAAATAAAATAAATACTAGGACATTACCTAAACCGTTATATTTTGAATATTTTACTGTTTGAGATCAGTAATATCCAGGTATATTAATTCGTTGTTTAGTTCACAGACATTGTGAAATAGTTTGGTAGTGCATTCCATTCATATCCACTCAATGTAAATGGTTTTTAATTCTCGTTAATTCTGAAATTGTTTCCTAGTTTATGACCTCACGTACATATATATAGCTCATGTGTTCACCCAGCCACTAAAAGTGGGTAACATATTTTTCTTGGAAGTAAAGGCGCCCTGGCGTGATATCGACCACATCACCCAAAAATATGCCGTTATAATGAAATGAAATAAAATGGTCACTATCACCATGTTCCACTTACGTCTTGCAAGGCATGGAGGGAGCCTTACTTTACATATATAAATACACACATAGTAGCCGACAAGCTGAGGTCACCAGCTAGTTGTAGTCCCAGTCACGATCGATCAAACTACACAATCTGAAGAAAGTAGACTAAATGCATGATGATTCATTTATTTTTAACTCATGACAGCTACGTTAGGACCCGATGCTGCTGAATTCAAGATTCCTCCATTACCTCAATCATTTATTTAAACATCTAAAACATTGACTGGCATCGTTTTATTACTGAAATTCTAAATAATTTATCAAACACTATTTTTATCTTTATTCTAGGTCTCACAAAACTTTCACCCGAGAAAAGTGTTTAGTGCAAGTTAGCACATTGACTTCATTAACATGTGTCAGGTCCTATTAGAATTTGTGATAACATTTTAAATGACTGTCTACACTACTGTTTTCTTGCGTTACCATAGTGACGTTGAAGAAAATATAAACTTTTTTTTGCGCAAACTTGCAGTACAATTGTGAACGTGAATGAATTCGTATCTACACAAAAGCCTGAAGAGACATCACAATAGTTGAATTGGTTCAGAACATCCACAAAATAGCTCATTGGAAAGTGCATGTGGTAATCTAAAGGGTAATATGAAGCTGTGTTGACAAAAGTGTTCTTCAACTATAAAATCAATTGTTCTTTTTTTCAGATTGTAAAGTTAAGTGAACAAGTAAGTAATTCGGTTTATGAGCTACAAGGATTAGTTATCGTAGAGAACAGAACATGCGTATATTTAGATTCATTGTGAACAGTGTTTTCACAGTAAAACATACTGAGAATAGGAATTCGAACGCACAATATGAAGGTGTTAATATAACGTCACTGCACTACGTGACATTCGTTTTAATGCTGTGTAAACTAATAGGAAACTTCGTCCTCCAATTTAAACATAAGAGGAAAGTGATGGAATGGAGTACAAATAGGTTTGTGGTCACGATTTATTAATGTAGAAAGGACCTTCCTTTTGTCACATCTGGCCATCTGGGAATTTCACTGAAGCGTCGTCAATAAATATTTGGTTGATATCAATTAAGTTGTTGAGTTATTTGCGGGTCATCATCATTGCACTCCGAACATGTGCATAGGTGCTCAGATAACCTCCTCAGCAAATTACGAAGCATCGTGACGACGCCAGTTCTGTGTTGGTAAAGTATTTTTATATCATTAATGCCCTCCGAGATGGTGGATGGGCATATGTCTTCGACAACCATGAATCCATGTTACTCCTTCGGATGAAAGAGATGGGAGTTAAAATGGGCACAACCAGAAACTAGCAACTTAGTGGGCGTATAAAAATAAAGTTGCTAGTTTCTGGTTGTGCCCATTTTAACTCCCATATCTTTCGTCCGAAGGAGTAACAGGGATTCATGGTTGTCGAAGGCATATGCCCGTCCACCATCTCGAAGAGCATTAATGATGTCTGCCCGATCCATTCGTTGGTCGCCTATTACGACAGCACAGCTAGCCAACCTATCCGTTCTTATAAATTGAGCAAGTTTAAATGACTACAGGACCTTATAGTGAGTTACTATTTATATCGCGATATTCCAAGAAATCATAAACATTAGCAATTACGTGTTATGCACTACCAATAAGCGTCGAGGGGTGGGGAAAGTGCATAACTGTAGATTACCTATCGCTGAAATAGCGTAAATTAGATGGGCACTATGAACAAGTCACACAGCATATCTGTTACACATCACATTACAAGTGTTATGGGACAGAGGGATTGATAATAATTTGAAAGCTTGTAACGAACCTCTAGCTAGAAATATATAAGGTTATTGACGCCCTTGAGTGTAGTAAAATATGTGATGAAATATAGAACCAACAAGTCTAGCCTTGCACAAGATTGTAAGGCATTATAATATAGGGAAATTTCAACAATAAATTAATAAGAACAACTGTGGTCAAGCATTGAAAGAGGAGTATGAATAAACAAGTTCACCAGTTGTCAAAGTTGTCAAAGTTGTCAAAAATGTCTCACAAAAGCTGAGTCTTGACACTCATTTATCTAACATCAATTCAGAATTACGTACTTTTTTAAATAAAAAAAAAAAAAAAAAAAAAAAAAAAAAGAAGCGATTCTGATGTTAGTGAAAAGTGTATGTTTCCTTTGGTCGTTTATTGAAAACAATCATTTCTATAGGTAGGGTTCTATACGTTTATTTTTCTTGTTCTGTGATCAAGTGCTATATCAACTATTTTCGCAGTTGATGACTCATTGTACATGATCAGGTTCTAAATACATGAGTTGCTTTAAATAACACTGAAAGGCTAAGTATTACCTTTGTTAATGCATGTATAAAATAGAGCAGTAAAAGTAGTATATATATGTATATATATATATATATATATATATATATATATATATTCTTTTTTTTTAAATAAGTGATATCAACGTTTACGTCAGAAATACTTGGAATATAAAATAATTGATTTAAAATGATTAACAGGAATGATCAATTTTCGCCAGAGCAAGGCATCTGAAGTAGCAACAAGAGGCAGTAAGAAGGAATAGGCAACTCTTTATACAGAGCTTCACAGCAGAATGCATTCTGACCGTCCAAAAGCGACCTCCTAGTTGAGAACATTGTTACTTCCCTTTAGCGCCTTGACACTCTAAGGGAGGCGAGGACGCCTGTGTCATGACTACCGGTCGTCCAATATGTCAATTCATTCTCATGGAAACAGTCTAGGACTACAGTGAGACACAACAATTGACTTTCCCTGTCTGAGAAAGAAGAAATGTAAGAAAATGATAGGAGACGGAAACAAATTATAAAACTTTAATTGTCTGTGGTAGAATGTTCGAGAAAAGCAAGACTTAGAACTTTGTAGCTACCACATGGTGAAGGCAATTATGAGAAGGTGGGGAATGTAGGACAAGAACTGTGATTTTGTTTTCTAACAGAATAAATCCACATGCCTTCTCAGATAGTCAAATTGACGGAAGAAACTTTAGGAGTAAGTATTCTTAACTTACACTAATACCATATTCCATGTACGCCACTTGGCGTGACTGGGCTCTTTACTTTTACTACTCTTATGTAGATCTAACATGGGTGTATATCACGATTTAAACTATTTCTCCGGGTTTCCAATTGTTACATTTGTATTGGTCTATAACAACAGTCCCTCATTTTCCTACCAGGAATGTAATAGTTCAACATTTCAACTCCTCATTCGCCACACATATATATACACTTCTTCTGTCCTTCCTCATTTACCTTTCATAAATTAAATGATATCGTATGACAGGGAACAGTTAGCTGTGTTCACTTTATGCGCGGTTTCTCCTTATGTATTTTGGCGTGTGCTGAGACTGCCACGATGGGGACTACATTTACCCTTCTTTGTTTGGGGGATGAGATATTAATTTGGATGATTACGCTGGTACGGGCGGTTGAGCAATTATGGATTTCCATTCGTTTTCAGTGATACCGGAGCCTTCCATAAGTAAATAACCAAATATGTGTGTGTGCATGTGTTTAGTCATATCTTAGTGTGTATCTGTGTTAGTCATATTTCATATCTTTGTGCGTGCATGTCTGTGTTAGTCATATCTCATATTTTTGTGTGCATGTCTATGTTATTCAAATCTCATACCGTTGTGTGTGCATGTCTATTTTATTCACAACTCATACCACTGTGTGTGCATGTCTATGTTAGTCATGTTTCATATATGTGTCTGTATGTCTATGTTAGTCACATCTCCTATCTTTGTGAGTGAATGTTTATGTTAGTCATGGCTCATATCTTTGTGTGTTTGCGTTTAACCATATCTCCTATTTTAGTTTGTGTATCTGTGTTAGTCATATCTCATATCTTAGTGTGAATGTGTGTGTTTGTGTGTGTATGTGTTAGTCATATCTCATATGTTGGTGTGTGTCAGTGTTAGTCATGTCTCATATCGTTGTGTGCATGTCAGTGTTTGTCACATCTCATATCTTTGTGTGTGCCTATCTATGTTGGTCGTATCTCATATTTCTGTGTGCATGTCCATATTAGACATATGTAATTTCTTTGTGGGTGCATGTCTATGTCAGTCATTTCTCATATATGTATGTGCATGTTTATGTTAGTCATGTGTCATATATCTTGATGTATGTCAGTGTTAGTCATGCCTCGTATCGCTATGTGCATGTCTGTGTTAGTCACATCTCATATATTTGTGTGTGCATGTCTGTTTTAGTCACCTCTAGTGACTCGGGCAGATGGTGCTCGTAAACCTGGGAGGGCCGACCATCTAAGGGCAGAATCCCCCTACAGAAAAGATCTTCTGCTGCCTTGCAGGAAGATTGGGGACAATCAAAGGCTAAGGAAAGCAATCCTGAATAAAATGCTGGCTGAAATCGGATTCACTTGGCCACTGGCGCCGAACACAGTGCAACGTTTTAACAGGTATTCAATCAGAGTGGATCTAACAGACTCTAATTATGATGTTCTGTCTATGGGGTCGATCAATTCACTTAAAGGACAGCTGTCTTCATGTGAGAGTCTGGAATCCTACTTTCCTGATAGCAGAGAGTTAGAGAGAGAGAGAGAGAGAGAGAGAGAGAGAGAGGTTATATATATATATATATATATATATATATGATCATCATCATCATGTGCCGTACCGTTTGGTTACATATATAAAAGATAAGACATTTTCAAAGTAATTTATTAGTCAATGTAATTCTCCAAATTTAAATTTGTTTCTGCAAATTAACTCAGCACGTGTAAAAGAAATTGAATATTAAACAATTTAAAAATTGATTTTTTTTTTTTTTTAGAAATAGAAAATAATGTATTTTTAAATGTTATATATCCACTATTTTATATGCATGTATATATGTAAAGGTACGAACAGTGTCATATACATCATACGGTCTTTAGTAGAAAGAGTCATATAGGTGAAAACAGATCTATACCTATGTTTCATAGATTATACCAAAAGCACCAATAAATAAGCAAAACTTTAGAAGGCATAAACAAGTAGACATCAAATATCTAATAATAATAAATCACATATACTGACAACCTACAGCAACCAGGGAATTGGAACTCAATTGGGAATGTTTCAACAAATACAGCAGAGTGTTAGAAAAGGTTGTTACTATCAACATATTTGTATAATATGTTAAGTGAGATTATTTTAAGATCCACAAGGAACATGCATGAAATAACAGAAGGTCATAATATAAATAATCTAAGGTATGCTGAAGAAAGAGTCTTAGTCGATAAGAGTGAAATTGAGTTACTCGAAATATTAGACATTATGGTGAAGAAAAGCAAAAGTAAAGGAATCAGCCTTAATAGTAAAAAGACAGAAGTAATGGTAACAACCTAGAAACAGAATTTAACGCAATGCACAATAAAGACAAGTGGCACATGATTAAAATTTGTAAATGAATTTAAATATATGAGAATAATGTTAACCGCGGATAGTACAGATGTACACCAGTTCAGGCAAAAGCAGCCTTTAAAAAAAATGAGGAAGATATACTGCTACACATTTTTGACAATGGGAACAAGAAAAAAGAGTTCATAAATGTTATGTACAGCCAATTTTAACATATGGATGTGGATCATGGACACTATGACAACAGACAAGAACATCACAGGAGGTTGTATAGATATAGTTTTACTGTAAAATGTAGAGAATACCATGGACAGCTAAGAAGAGCAATGGAAACGTTCTGAAAGAGGCAAAAACAAAAAGGAGAGTTGATATCTAACATTGAGAAGAAGCAATCATTATATTTTAGCCATGTAATGAGAAGAAATCACATGGAATATATTGTAACTGGGAAAATCGGGGAACGAAGAGATTGAGGGAAACAAAGAGAAAATATAGCAGACAGCTTTAGACTGTGGCCTGGCAGAACGTAAACAACATAAATGATAACTAACTGTCGAGATCGAAAGTTGTGGACGGACATGATCACCTACATCAGCAGGCACGGTACTTGATGATTTTCTATGCGCTCTTCTCATGGTACATTGAACTGTGTACTTCTCAGCATGACCGACTAAAGTAACTGTTCAGTTACCGGTGCAAGCGTTACGGTATATTTTCCTATTGAAATGAACATAGGTATATTAGTTAATTGTGAGATAAGACAATTAATATGTAGGCAAGGACATTCAATAGGAATAACTGATTAACGTAAGATACCTACAGTTTATATGCTCATGTACGTGTGTTCTACACCCACGATCAACGTTCTACTTTATTAATTGATTATCAAGATAAGGGAGCTAAATTGCCGTTGTATGGGGAGTAACTTCCCAAGTTAGACAAGTAGCGAATCATAAAATATAAGTTTGTATCTATTGTTATCCAGCACTGTGTCACCGACTTGGATATGCTATCCCTTATATCTCACTCATGTATACTTCAGCGTGATTCTATTCTCTCCACATATATAATTGTTATCAGTGACGTCAGAGTATATATAACTCAGCTCAGCCGTAGTCTGTCTGAAAATTGTTCCACTTTCAGAAGTAACATTTAAAATTGATTGGAATATTTTAGATTAGATGACTAGCAGCGTAAACGTGAAGTGTGAATATGGGACCAACTTTCTCAGCGATAAATACTGGTAATGGGGTAATACGTGTTTGTGTAGCTGTTTCAAGATGTAAAAAGCATGCAGTGGACACAAACGTTTAATATAACACTATGACTACTCAATGTAATAATGTCTACCCACATGTTCAAGTTGAATTGAAAGCAAAAAGAACAGCTGGGCCATAGATATATTTCCTAATTTCAAGAATAAATATATACACGCTGAATAAATGTCTTATAATTCAATATTATTTTTAAAATATCTTAAAATTAATGTAACTTTATAGAAGCATTGCCGGGACCGACTATATAGCATAAACAAGTATTGGTATAATGAATTACGGAGAAGAACATTATGAGGGACATTTTTAACAATTACCTTACGGGACTGGTTGGTTTCGAGGCAAGACGCCAGTCTTGAGACATACGGTTGCGAGTTCAAATCCCGGCTGCACCAGTTGAGATTTTATTTGTGATATATCTCTCTGCAGCAATCGACAGTGAGCTCCGACTTGAAGCGTCAATTACTTAATGACGGAATAAAATATGAGTACCTCAGAAGATCGAAATTGTCTGCCTGTGCGGCGAGAGACCCCTGCGCATAAGGCTGGTAAGGAAGAATGGATATACGCAAAATACAGTATATACAGAGATTTCGCAAAAGATGAAAGCTGGGTAAAGTAAAAAAGAAGGACAAAATAAAAACAAACATTAACTATTCTTAAAACACTTACAACAACTGAGAGTAATTATTACTTTAATAAATCATAAAGTACATTAAAAAGTCGCTACCCTCTCAGGAGAAAGTAATTCCTACATCTTTTCTCTCGTACATAAAATCATTTTAAGTAGCAGTAGATGTGTTAAATAATGAGCTTAAATATAGCCTCTTCTATTCTTAAATTGTAGGCTCCATTTAAGGGAATTGATCCAACCGCTCATAAGGTAAATTATGTGAAGCAAAATATTAGTAAGAATTGATATAACAAACTGTTTGTAGAAAATAAAAAAAAATTGTACCTGATAGCAATAATACATTCTGTTGAATTATATCTAAATGGTTTGGTTATACTATAATATAAATTGTATTGATGAAACTTAATTGTTAATGCATGATAACACAGACTCTTCGTGAAGAAAAAAAACATTGTCCACTTCGTTACTGCATTTAGTTATGATCATCGTTCATCATTAAGTATCGGGCCTACTGGCGTAAGTGATCATGTCTCTCCACAACTTTCGATCTCGGTAGCTATTTATCATTTATGTTGTTGACCTTCTGCCAAGCGATTCTCTTAAGATGTCTGTTATTTTTTCCCTTTGCTTCCTTCTATCTCTTCGTCCCTCAATTGTTCCAGTTGTTAGAATATATTCAAGTTGTTCTCTTCTCATTACATGGCCAAAAAATTATGATTGTGTCTACCTAATATTGGAAATTAGCTCAATTTTTGTTTTGACCTCTTTCATAACCTTTTCATTACTCTTCTTAGCTGTCCATGGCATTCTCAACATTTTCTGTAAAATCACATTTCTACAGACCCCAGTGATTTTCTTGCCTGTTGTCCTATTGCCCATGACTCGCATTCGTATGTTAAGACTGGCTCTACGTAACATTTAAGAACTCGTTTTCTTGCTTCTATTGTCAAAAATGGATTGCATAGTATTTTCCTCATTTTTTTTCGAAAGCTGCTTTTACCTGAGCCATTCTACATCTCACCTCTTTTGTACATCTTCCGTCTAAGGTTAACAATGTTCCCAAATATTTAAATTCATTTACCTGTTTTAATAGTGTTCCACTTGTCTTTATTTTGCACTGAGGTGATGTCTTTTTCTTTGTTGTTACCATTACCTCTGTCTTTTTGCTATTAAGGCTGAGTCCTTTATTTTTGCTTTCCTTCACAATAATGTCCACCATTTCTTGTAACTCATTTTCACTCTTAGCGATTAATACTGTATCATCAGCATACCTTAGATTATTTATATTATGACCTCCAATTGTTATTCCAGGCATGCCCCATATGGATCTTAAAATAATCTCACTATAAATATTAAACAAATCTGGTGACAGCACACAACCTTGTCTAACACCCTGTTTTATTTGTTGAAACATTCCCAATTGGTTTCCAGTTCTTATGGCCACTGTTTGTTGCCAGTACATATTCTTTATTATACTTACATATATTTCCTGTCTATGTTTATGCTTTCTAAAATGTTGATTATTTCTTGGTGCTTTACTTTGTCAAATGCCTTGGTGTAATCTATGAAACATAGGTATAGATCTGTTTTCACCTCTATGGCTCTTTCTACTAAAGATCTTATGATATGAATGGAATTGCTTGTTCTTTTATCTCTAACAAAACCAAACTGTTCATCGCAAATTTCTGGACTGATTTTGTTTCGCACTCTTCGCATGACTAAAACGGCAAATAAATATGAAACGTCTTCGAAGTAAAAAAACCCCACTGCCTTGTGGGTGACATTATTTAGTCAAAGGCTAGCGGAGCCAACCGTAAACAAACCGACGGAAGGGAACGGAAAACCAATGTCGTAACTTCTTTGTACAATCATGAATATGGTGTTAGTGACCATACATTTTATAGACCTTCGATACTGGCTATAGTTGTACAAATTCATTCTCATATAACTTAACCGACACATATCAAACAATGAAATATAAATGTGTTACCATTTCCAAAATACACACACCTGCATAAATATGTATTTGTTCCAGTTTTTGTTGATAGGGTTATCACAACAGTTTATAATTATTTGTGTAACAAAATTGTGACATGAAATATATTATCTTAAATTTAGTTGGATCTTATGAACATCAGAGTAAGTTATATATTTGATAAATGCGGATGTTAACAAACATTGATTACGCAATTTTATTTTGTTTCTTAAGTATTTAATAAATTATGTGTTGATTTAGGGACGTATGTCATAGAACTATGCCAGAGCTTTGAGAGCTTCCATATCTGATGAATGTCTGTTGTGAACATCAACTTATGACCTGTCAGTCGTGATGCAGGTGTCGAAATATTCATTACTGATACCCATATGTGTCTACCAGTATTGACCGCTCAAAAAGGAAAACAAATGATAAGAGTATTGGATTATATTATTGGGATACACCGTACTGTGTTTCGAAGTATGTTGTTGTTACAGTATGATGTCATTTCTTCCCAGCTTGGATAGATCCCACAGACCTGTCTCAGTTTGATTTTTCCTACTCTAGGGCGAGCACTTATTGCCCCTGTCTAGCGGTACCTACGTTTGAGCATCTCTTCTAAGTTGCCCCTATCTGTAATTCATTCTTGTTAACGTTTTCTGATTTCTCTAAAGGAAAGAAAATGTCTTCGAGAGAAAGAAAGTTCACCCCTCACTCCATCGATTAGTTCGCTTTTCTTGGACGTCAGCTTTGGGGAGTAACTTATTTTCTGAGTTCACAAAACAATTGAGATCTGAATTATGTATCCCGTTATTCCTTCAAGCAGTCGAAGTATGCATAGCACAGTAAACAAAAAATAAAGGGCCCCATCACGCCATGTGGCGTATAGGGATTATGGTGTTGGTGACCATACATTTTACAGACCTTCAGCACATGATTTTTGGGGTAATGTGGTCGGTATTACGCCTATACCGTTTTACTTAACCACACAAAAAATCACTTACCCATTTTTGATTGGGGGAACTGGTAAGGCGTCGGTTGAGATCGAACCTTAGTTCTTGTCCTGTGTAGTCCAGTTTACTAACCACTGCTATATCGCGGCTCCCTATATGCGTATCACTGCGCGTATTTCATTCTCACCGATTCAAGTTTCATGAAAATTGCATGTAATCGCTAATTCGTAGTGACACGCAGATTTTTAGACAAACTTGTTGCTCAAGCAATGTCGTGCTCCAACAGAATTCAAAAGTTTAGGCGTGTGTTAATTCATAAGATCAGCATGTGAGTTTCTGCTTGTAATACACAGACCTTCATCATAAAACAAACAATAAATATACACGATATGCTCCTTATACATCACAAATAATAACATGGAGAAGGTTCTGATGTGGTAGATTTTGTCCAGGACCTACTATGATCATCCTTAGTGAAGCTAGACAAACTGAAACAAACAATTAACTTTACTTACGTTCCTATACGATATTTATTGTTTTGCATATCGATATTGAACACAATTTCATGACATCAACAAAGAATCATATTTGTTCCCCATTACAAAATAACACAATTATTATTGTTTGCTGTTTACAAAACCATGGATGATGTTTATATCATAATATGACAAATGACGGATGATTGTTTTCTGAATTCCTTAAAAAGGGTAAATATTTCTTGATAAAGCCGAATCTCTTTTGTGTTATATCTCGCCTGTTGCTCACTTGCCCAGCTTTGCTTTCAAATGTCAAGGTATAGTTATGCTGTGTCATTTCTGTTTCTAACAGATGACAAGATGAGCTCCATAGAAACGGGAATAAATATAAGAGGGAGAATGCCATATATAAATAAGGAAATGCGGCTTTGTAACGTAGGGCATGTAGAACTGCTTATTAACGTGCCAACTGTGGACATAAATGTGTTCATATTTTAATAGCAAGTATCTATAACGACATATACATACATGTATGTCAACTCTGACTGACTTCTCCATCTGCGAACATGAATTTGAACATCTGGCAAGTGATCGCAATAATGGAGAACATGTATAGTTTGGGAATGGTATAACATCATTTGACACTGAGCTAAGGGAACAATTAGAAGAGAAAAGAGTCATGAAAAAGGATGGGAAGCCCTGTGGATCAGTGAGCCTGACGTGTTCGTTCTGTGGCCGTGTGTGTTTACCAAACATTGGTAGAATTAGCCACGAGAGAAGCTGAAAAAAATACACAATAACCTCCACTAGACCGTCTGACAAGACGAAATAGGCCATATATATACATATATATATGTGGTGTATAAAATAATTTACAACAATAAAATATATATATTTATAACGACTATATCGTAAGCGCTATTGTCAATGAAGACTCGGCTTCATTGTTTTTGGATACCACTACCTACTCTGGGAAATGACTGTATACAAATACAAAGCTATCGCTTATTTACAATGTCAATGTACACAGTTTAATGCCATGACAAATATACTAACATCAAAACAAAAAACACCAGGGCTAAAAATAAGAATAACAAATTGTTACATTTTCGCAAAATTCATGTATGTTACAGAAACATGGACATTAGACCAGACAACAGAACAGAAAAGTTAAGCCTTTGAAATGTGGATCAATAGAAGAATAGGTAGAATTGGATGGAAAGAAAAGAAAACAAACGAAGCTGTTTTAAAACAACTAAAATGAACAGAGAACTACTAAACACAATTAGAACAAGACAAATGAAATTTTGTGGGCATGTTAAAAGACACAACAGACTAATAAAAGTAATATTGGAAGGGAAAATACAAGGTAAAAGAGGCAGAGGCAGACCAAGACTCACATGGGCGAGTAACATCAAAAGATGGACAAGTCAATCTATGACAATCTGCACCATCAAAGTAAGAGACAGAGTTAAATGGCTCTACATGGTGGCCAACCATCGATGCACAGACGGCACTTAATGATGATGACGATGAATGTACACAGTGGATAAATCGTTGGAGAAAATAATTTCCAAGAAATTAACCAACCAACTGAAAAGATTGTGTCTTCTTACACATTCCCTCGTATGGTAACGTTCGAAAAAGAAAGGTTTGCTTCAATTGTGGGGCCTTTGTCCATGGTGTATATAATGGTTTCATGCAGAAAAAGAAACCTTTGCTGCTGCCTTTGACCTAGAGGATTTACAAGAGAGTAACTCTGGATTTTATAATGTCTCAGTTTTTTCTTGAAGCCAGAATCAACCCATTTCTCCTTTATTAAATTTCTACGGCCATCATCCAACGACAGGGTGGTATGTAAATGTGCTTTGTAGACCTCCAAACAAACGAAAATGAACCACGACCTCCAACAGTGTTTACCATTATCTCTAGTTTTCTCTCCGCTTACACAGGAAGAGTCACAAGCTAGCAAGTATTAGAACTGGGAAGAATAATATCTGACGCTGATTAGGAATGGTTACGAGTGCTATCAGAGTGCAGAACGTCATTCCTCGTCGTCATCACAATGTACAGATAAAAAGTAGATAACAGAATACACTGATCGTTGAGACAATAGTTCAAGCCTTAATTTTCGAGAACTCTTCTAAGAGTGAAGCAGTCATTTACACATATGTTTGTGTTATTTAGCATGTAAGGAGCTCTCGTCTACCTCCACGACTCATATTGGAGGCAGAACTGCGATGGAAGACTGTGGTGTTTTCGCATTTACTACAAGTAGTTTAACGATGGAAATTATGGCTGTTACTAAAGCATTTTCTTGGCTTGAAACACATCCATACACATACATGTTTTCTTAGTGGCTCAACGAGTATGCTCAAAAGATCCATCTGTGCGCAGATGGCTGTGTCCGACTGCCGTTCTTAGTGTCTCTAGAGAGGTATATTATACCAAATGAGTGTTCTCGACGGCTGTTCTTATAGTCTATAGAGAGGTCTATTATACCAAATGGCTGTGTCTGCGACCGTTCTTATAGTCTCTAGAGAGGTCTATTATACCAAATGGCTGTGCTCGACGGCCGTTCTTAGAAATTCTGGAGAGGCTTAATATAGCAATCGTCTGTATCATTGCCATACCATGTCACTCTTGTGTAAGTGGTAACGAACGGACTGACATACTTGCTAGTTTGGCTGATGTACAGGATGTACAGTGCGAAAGAGAATGGACTGCTTTGACATTATGAATGCCCTCAAGAAGGCAGGACAAAAAAAAAACCGGAAAAATGACTCCGCATTCGCATCCATGAGCAGGCTTTAGAAACATCATGTCAAGTCTTGGAGATGTCAGACGACAGCGATTCGTAGGAATCCAAATCAAAACAGCACCGGTCTCGATAGTTGGTACACGTTAATGGGTGTTCTTTGAAAGAGATCTAATAACTTATGGACTTGTTCCATGTGCAATATAAATTACCTGTCGACTAAATTAAACTATTCTAAATAAAATGAGAGTTGTGCTTTTGTTTTAAAGCAATTATTTGCATTTTCTTAGATTTATAAAGTACATAGAGGCATAGAGGATGTAAGTTATATGTTTAACAACTGAGAATGGCAATAACAATCCATCTCACCTATATGAGGTAAAACTTATGAAAACATTGAAACTGTAGTTTAAACATTTTCCTATTGCTGGGTGTGAGCGTGGAAAGGGAGGGGGGGGGGTTATATGATCAGAGAATAAAGGCCGCGTAAAACGTCTTACTCTCCCTGTTTTTGGTTTAGAAATGACGATGGTTTGTTATGTAGATTGATAACATAAACTATGTATTTGGTGAACGATTGGTTCACGTTAACAGTTTCTTACTTATCAACAAGTGCTAACCTGAAAGACTAATGATTGCAATCATTACTTATACAACAAATTTATATTCTTGTTTTTGAAATCTCAAATATTATTTCTTTTTTCAGTTTTGGTCTGTTTTAAACATCGTAAGTAATGTCATCAGCAATGATATTGATGTCGATAAGAAACGATTATAATTTAATATTTGTCATATATTTTATTATATATATATATATATATATATATATATATATATATATATATATATATATATATATGCAATAACTTCCAGAAAGTATTCAATTCAATTAAGGTATTCAATTGATACCATCACACTGTAATATACGCGGGAACGAACGCGCAGACAAATTAACTGAAGAGGGAGGGAGATTACCACAAGAAAATCATCAGGTCAGTTATGATGAAGCCAAATCCACCATGAAATGTCAGTATCATGAAAAATGGAAACGAGAACACCCAAAGCATAACGAGAGGGACGGTTACCACCAACTATCAAGGTGGGATCAAGTCATCATACTTCGCCTATGCACTGGCCACAATAGAATGAGGAATCACATGTTCACCAAATTCAAAATAGCTTGAACCAGCCTATGTCACTGTACACTGGATAATATGACTACAAAACATGTTCTACAGGATTGTACCCCGTACACAGACCTGAGAAGAGCAATGTGGTCCACACCTACCTCATTGGAAGAGAAACTATATGGGGCAATAGAATCACTTAAACAGACAGCTGGTTACATGAGAGAGTCTGAAATCCTACTATGTTTGAGATTTGATCGCAGAAATATATATACATATCCAAAAATATATAAATATCAAAAAAGACTAAAACTATGATCATAAACGAAGAAAATTATCAGGACCTACAATTAAATATCAAAGTTGAAGGTATACATCTAGAGACAGTTCAGAACTACAACTTCATTGGGCATATTATAACCAATGATGGAAAATGTACAACTGAAATAAATAAAAGAATAGTTATATCAAAAAGTAATTTCAATGCCTTCAAAAATATACTAAGAATAAAACAATTAACATTTGGGCTAAAACTAAAAATAGCAAAATGTTACATCTTCTCAACATTACTGTATGATGCAGAAACATCGGCATTATACCAGAAAATAGAACAGAAAATTGACGCCTTTGAAATGTGGATTTATAGAAGAATAGGTAGAATTGGATTGGCGGAAAAGAAAACAAACGAGGAAGTTTTAAAACAACTAAAAATGAAAAAAAGAACTACTAAACACAATTAGAGCAAGACAAATGAAATGTGTGGGTCATGTTAAAAGACACAACAGCCTAATACAAGTAATATTGGAAGGGAAAATACAAGGTAAAATACAAGGTAAAAGAGGCAGAGGCAGACCAAGACTAACTAGGACTAGTAACATCACAAGATTAACAAGTGAGCCTATGACAATCTGCACCATCAAAACAAGAGACAGAGTGGAATTGCGTCCATGGTAGCCAACCTTCGATGCGGAGACGGCACTCAATGGTTATATATATATATATATGTCCGAACGTATAAAACACAGTTAGTCGTCAGATTATCCCCGTCGCACATCAAACAACAGACCGTAAGATTAGTGTATGGCCGGTCTTGGGATATACGATGAGCCATGATGATGACGTTGCACACACAACAATGGCAGCGCCCTTAAATGCATGATTATTTTAGCAATGCAGACTACAACGAACGAACACGGTGCAGATTCCCTTAAAGAGATAAAACTGCGGCTGATTTGACGAAGCAGTTCAAATTAGTGAGTGTATGTGACACGGAGTGTTAGACATGTAAATAACTTGCATCAAGCAATTAGTTTTGTTATAACACTGAACACCTCTTCGCTCTATCTCTTGTTCCAAAATTGTCCTCAAATCTCCAGAGTTCTTAACGTGTATACTAGATCTCTCCTTTCTCATTGCACGACAAAGAGCGACAAGTATTTAATTGCTTTTAGTAGTAATACGTATTTACATTGAATTATTTCGAGAAAAAAAAACATTTGATCTTCTTTCCCCTTCATTTGTTAATATCAGTTGCCTCAGTGGCTAGTTTTCTCGTGTTTTTTATCATACGTGTCTAGGTTCGATTCATCACAATGGCAGGTTCTATTTTTCAAACCTACAAGACTCTCGGGTCAGTCAGACATCTAAAATAGGTACCAGAGAATATTCTAGGAAGTAAAGGTAATTTGGTGTGAAATCGACCATATCACTCATATGTGTGTCATAGTCATGGACAAATATAGTCAATAACACCGTGTTCCGCATACACCTAAGAAGGCAAGGAGGCAACTTTTACTTATACTACTTTCTTAATATCACGTTTACATTTCAATTACATATATTAGATTATCTTTGTTACTTAATTTAATTGTGTGGATCGTTTTTACTTAATTTAATTGTGAACATTCTTTGTCACTTAATTAAATTGTCAATATTCAGTGTTACCTAATTTAATTGTGAACATTCTTTGTTATTCTATTTTTATATGTATATTGGTGATATGGGATTGGCCTCTTTCAGAACGTCTTTATTACTCGTCTTAGCTGTGCATGCACTTCTCAACATTATTCTGTAAAACCACATTTCTACAGACTGTAGTGATTTCCTTGTCGGTTGTCTTACTGTCTATGATTCACAAACATATTTTAAGACTGGCTCTACATACCATTTAAGAACTCTTTTTCTTGTTTCTATTTTCAAAAATGGATTGCATAGTATATTTGGAAAGCTGCTTTTGCCTGAGCCATTCTGCATCTCACCTCTGTTGTACATATTCCGTTTGAGGTTAAGGAAATTACCAAATATTTAAATTCATTTACTTGCGTTAATATTGTTCCACTAGTCTTTATTTTGCACTGAGGTGATATTTTTTTCTCAGTTGTTGCCATTACTTCTGTCTTTTTGCTCTTAAGGCTGAGTCCTTTTTTTTTTTGCATTCTTTCACTATAATGTCTAACATTTCTTGTAACACATTTCCACTCTTAGTGATTAAGACTATATCATCGGGATACCTTAGATTATTTATATTATGATTGTTACACCTCCGACTGTTAGACCTGTTAGTAATTCGATTGTTAATCCTCCTTTTTGTTAATCCAGGCATGCATCTTATGGATCTTAAAATAACCTCACTATACATATTAAACAACTCTTGTGACATCAAACAACCTTGCCTAACTCCTTGTTTTATTTGTTGTAACATTCCCAATTCGTGTCCTTTTCTTACGGCCGCTGTCTTTTACGAGTACATGTTCTTTTTTATTCTTAAATCTTTGCTGTCTACGTTTGTGCTTTCTAAAATTTTGATTATTTCTTGGTGCTTTACATTGTCAAATGCTTTGGTATTATCCATGAAACATAGGTATATATCTGTTTTCACATCTGTGCCTCTTTCTACTAAGGATACTATGATGTATATGACATTGCTCGTTCCTTTACCTCTTAAAAAAACCACACTGTTCATCACTAATTTCAAAACTGATTTTTTTCGCACGTAATATCTTAGTCACGTGACTGATAAGGCATATTTTGCAATGGTCATCGCATTAAATCGCACTAGATTTCTTTGGTAGGTCTATAAATATTGATTTGAGTAGGTCGTCTGTTATATACCCGCTGTTGTAGATATCATTCAATATTTTTGGTATTATTTATATTCTAAAATCAACCATGGCGTCAAACTATTCTTAAGTTATATTATCTGATCCAAGAGCTTTTCCTGCTTTCATATTGCGCAAGACGTCTTACACTTCTTCTTTGAGAATTTCTGGTCCTTCTCCATTATCATTAATATTTTCTTGTGTTCGCTCATAGTTGTAAAGATCTTTAATGTATTCTGCCCATCGTACCCTTTGGATTTTTTTGTTCAATCAACATATATCTTTCCTTTGATCTTAAACATCCAGTTTTTGATTGCGATTTTCTTCCTGTTAATTCTTCACTTTGTTTGTATATAGCTTTGGCAACTCCTTTTTGTTGCATTTCAATCTCTTTGCATCTCTCTTTTAGCCATGCTTCTTTTGCTTCACTGCATTTTATAACGAGTTATTTATTTAATCTCGTATACTTATTTTTATTTTCTTTATTTCTTCTTCTTGTATCCATTAGATGTAAAATGTAATCGTTATTGCTTAATTTATTTTTGAACATTCTTTGTTGCTTAATTTTATTGTGAACATTCAGTATTATTTAATTTATTTGTGGACAGGATTGTTATTTTATTGAATTGTGGACAGTCTTTGTTATTTAATTTAATTGTTAACATTTTTTTAATACCTAATTTAATTATGTACATTCTTTGTTACTTAATTTAATTGTGATTAATTTAATTGTCGGCGTCCACACTTAGCGTCAAAACTATGGAAATTGTTCTACATTGCTCTAGGAAAAGAAAAAAAAAATATTCTTCCTTCTTTCAGTGAGAAAAATGTTTGGGATAGTATATATACCAGGATCCTGACAGAAATGGAACAGACTTATATTCTATTGAGTGTTAAGAGGTTAAGGCACATTACACATATATGTGTTAGTAGAAATGTATTTTTTTCTCTTTTTTTTATCAAAACCGTCATGTGTTTTCAGTTTCGTAGTTGGATAAGACCAACAAAATATCTGACAGTAAGTAGAATGATCAGGAATCAGAGTGGATATTTAATAAAATGATGACATATATATATACTATATATTTGAGAAATTAACAAAAAGTAATTAAAGCTTATCATCATCAAGTACCAGGCCTTCTGGCGTAGGTGATCATGTCTCTCCAACAACTTTCAATCTTGACAGTTATTTATCATTTCTGTTGTTGACCTTCTGTCGAGCCATTATCTTAGCAGTCTGGTATTTTTTCTCTTTGCTTCCCTCTAACCCTTCGTCTCTCAATTTTTCCAGTTGTTGCAATATATTCCAGTTGTTCTCCTCTCATTACATGGCCCAAAAATATGATGATTGTTTCTTCCTAATATTGGAAATTAGCTCTCTTTTTGCTTTGACTTCTTTCAGAACATTTTTATTACTCTTTTAGCTGCCCATGGTATTCTAAACATTCTTCTGTAAAACCATATTTCTACAGCCTTCAGTAATTTTCTTGTCTGTTGCCTTATTGTCCATGATTCACATCCACATGTTAAAACTGGCTCTATATAACATTTCATCATTATCATCATCGAGTGCCTTCTCCGCAACGAAGGTTGGCTACCATGGATCGCCATTCTACTCTGTTTCTTGCTTTGATGGTGTAGGCTGTCATAGATTGACTTGTTCATCTTTTGATGTTACTCATCCATTTTAGTCTTGGTCTGCCTCTGCCTCTTTTACCTTGTATTTTCCCTTTCAATATTACTTTTATTAGGCAGTTATGTCTTATAACATGCCCCAAAAATTTCATTTGTCTTGTCTTAATTGTATTTAGTAGTTATCTTTTTATTGTCAGCTGTTTTAAAACTGTATCGTTTGTTATCTTTTCTTTCCATCCAATTCTACCTATTCTTCTACAAATCCACATTTCAAAGGCTTCAATTTTATGTTCTATTTACTTGTCTAATGTCCATGTTTCTGCACCATACAGGAATATTGAGAAGATGTAACATTTTGCCATTCTTAGTTTCAGCCCTGCTGATATTTGTTTTGTTGTTAGTATATGATTCATGTCATTAAAATTATTTTTGCACTTTTTAAATGTTACAATTTCCATCATTGGTTATAGTATATCCCAAGTAGTTGTAGCTCTGGACTGTCTCCAGATGTATTCCCTCAACTGTGATATTTAATTGTAGGTCTTGATAATTTTCTTTGTTTATGATCATAGTTTTAGTCTTTTTGATATTCATTTCTAGTCCATATTTTTTGCTTGTTATTTTTATCACATTAAGCAATTGTTGTAGGTCTTTAGGATTGTCTTCTAGTAGAACAGTATCCTCAGCATATCTTAGGTTATTGATTATATTTATATTAATGTTTAGGCCTGGCATCTCTGAGATGTTTTTTAAAGATTTTTTCAGTGTATAGATTGAACAAGCTTGTTGATAGGATACATTCTTGTCTTACTCCTCTTTTTATGTCCATGGGTGTAGAGTTCTCCTTGTTAAATCTTATTATTACTGTTTGCTCCCAGTAGAAATGGCATATTAGTCGTATGTCTGTGTCGTCTAGCTTTATTTCCTTTAGGCAGTCTATAATTTGGTTATGGTGTAGTCTATAAAGCAGGCATGTATTGGTTTGTTTATTGGTTATTGGTTATTGGTTATGGAAGGCCTCGGCATCACAGCAAACGAATTAAAATCCATAATTGCTCAACCGCCCGTGCCAGTGGAATCATCCGAAATACCAACTCATCTCCCAAACAAAGAAAGGTAACTGTAGTCCCCATCGTAGCAGTCTCAGCACACGCCAAAAGACATAAGGCGAAACCGCGCAGAAAGTGAACACAGCCAACTGTTCCCTGTCATACGATATCATCATTCATCGTAAACAAGCGGGATATCGAAGCAGGATCAAAACGGATGAGACACACAGCTCACGGTGTGCACAGAGCACTTAACTCAGTAGCTCCTGCAACAAGCCGGACTTGGAATATGAGGAAACTGCAAGAAGGAACACTTTTCAGACATAGCCTTCAATGGTTCCTGCCGCCTATCCACCATATACCATGGGAGTTCACGTCCTCCCAAAAATGATGATCGTCATAGCACTTGATGATGTTAGGCCGTCATTGATGACTCCAATTCCAAACATATAGACACACAGTGGTGGTAATTTGTCATTTTCAATCCAACAGAAGCCACATGACCTGTAGTTAGTAAAACCCCAGAGAAAATATGATTTTGTGACCTTCACTGATTCACTCTTAGATGTGAATGTGTAGTTTACACAAGAGGAGAAGTTTTGAACTACAGTGATTCCATTCAAGACAATTCTGGGATAGCAAGGCAAGTCTCCATTATAGCAGCAGAACTTGATGTTCTCCGCTCCCTTCTTGTAGCTGCTGCCACACGATTCTGATGTCTCATTAACTTGGACATCATTCAAGAACAATGTCAGATTAACATTCCATAGATATGGCTCTGCTGATGAAGTGCTTGGTGCAACAGTTGTATCAATCATACTGGAGGCTCCTGGTCTGTGGTCATTAATATCACAGACGGCACATGGTGTTGTTATATTCAGTATTTCTTTCTGGGGTGTAAATATGTGGCACACACATGGAGAGTGGTTTGTGGTCACAGTAATCCCATTAAAAGCAATTCTAGGGTAGCATGGCATAGCTGTTTCAGAACAGCACAATCCTGTGATGTTTTCTGTGCTCGCTATAAAGCTGCTGCTGCTACACAATCCTGACCAATTATAGGTGTGGACATTATTCACTTGCAATGACAAATCTGCTTTTTTTACACCATAAACCTCTGGAAGCGAATCATTTATGGGACTAATAGTACAATTTATTCTTGGTTTGTTTACTTCTGTGTACTTTTCAATCAAAGTTCTCATGCTACAAATGGCTTCTTTTGTCCCACTGTTTTTCCTGAATCAAAATTGTTGCTCATCTAATTCAGCATTGATTTTATTCTGTATCCTTCGATGTGTAACTTTTAGTAAAATTATTGTTATCTGACTCATTAGGCTCATTGTTCTGAAATCACTGCATTCAACTGCACCATTCTTTTTAATCAATGCAATGAAAGTTGATGTTTTTAGATCGTTTGGTATGTATTCTGTATGGTATATGTCATTGCATATATATGTGATCACTTCGATGCCAAACTCTTCTAGAGCCTGTATCATCTCTATATGTATATTGTCAGGTCTTGCTGCCTTTCCCTTTCTCATTGTTTTTATAGTTTTTTCTACTTCAGATTTCAGGATTTTATAGTTCTATATATATTTTATGTCTGGCTTTTTGTCCCTTTCGTCATGAAATAATTATGGTATATATTATTGTCATCTATCTATTATATCTTTGCTGTCTGTTAGCATTCTTCCCTCTTTGTTTGCAATACATCCGTTTCCTGCAGCTTTTTGTCTTTATTAGTTATTCTCTTTATTTCTGTGTGCATCTCTCTTAAGTTGTGTTTACTTCCCATAGTTTCGAGTTCTATACATCTTTGGTTGAGCCAGTATTCTGTTGCCTGTTTGCGCATTATCCGTATGTCATTGTCTATATCCTTGTATCTGGCAGTGTTTTTCGCTTGTCTTTTTTCTTCCATTTTTTCTAAGATTTTGTGTTATCCATTTTTGTTTTTTGTTACTTTCCTTTATTGGGCAAGGTGTTGCAGGATTCTTGCATGCTTGTTTTTTATGCATTGCCATTTTGTTGTGAATTTTTCCTAAGGATTTTCTCTTCTGTACTGCTCAATCCCCTCTTCTGGCCGCTTCTGAAGCAGAAATAGAAGCCAGAAAAGAAAGCTCCACACATTCAAATACGAGAAAACAGACCAGGATCTCATTAGCAAAATAAGACTTAAGAAACAGAGCGTCCCTCGTAGGAGGCAGGAGAGATGGACGCAGCCACCTTGGTGGAACGTAGAAGTCGAGGAAGCTTGGCGGAGGCAAGAGAAAAACGGCCAATACATGGTAGAAAGCCATAAAGAACGGAAGAACACAACCTGAGATCTTTCTTGAAGCGTCTGAAAGTAGAGGTCGACCAAACAATTATGCACTTTAAACTATGTGCTAAGCATGACAAGAATGCCAAATGGGATGTCTTCTGTACAACAGTGTGCTCAGAAAAATCTCTAGCCACATTCTGACGCCTTCATAAGAGAATAAATGGTACAACACGAAACAGAGGCATACCAGACTTTCAGAGCACAGGCCGGATATGACACAAATCTGATGAGAGCAAAGAGAAGGCCCAGCTTACCCGATACATTGAGCAGACGGACCAAAGAAATGAGGTTGTAAGAATGAGGATACGGGGATCGCTGTCAAAATTGTGTAAGGATGTAGGGCTGGAAGAAGATCTCACAATCACAACCGATACCATTCGCACGACACTTACAAGTTCATACAACACTGCTCCGGGTCCAGATGGTGCTCGATGCAATGACATAGGTTATTTAGCTGACGACGACTTGACAAAACTGGCCAATAAGTTTAATGCCAGCATTCGAAGTGGCCAGATTAAGGAGTAATGGCTACAAAGCTACTTACTACCGCTACTTAAGCCAAACAATAACCATTATCAGATCAGTGCCTACAGAATCATAACAATGCAGAACATTGCTGGCAAGTTGCTGGAGAAAATAGTTGCGCGTGTCCTCACCTGTCACATTGAACAGAAACGTGCATTCCAACCCACACTCGAATGTTATAGATTTAACAAAAAGACATGGCTCAATGCGGCAGTCTGTGCATATGACGTCTTCGAAGATCCCACATACGAGAGGAAACATGTGCTGCTGCTATAGAACTGGAGGATGCATACAACAGGTAGCCTTTGAATATATCATGCATATGTTCCTCAAACTGGCGGTGCACCCCTTCCTCATTAGATTGATCGCCGCGGCACTGTTTCAGAGGAAGGTGATACTCAGATGTGGAAGTTGGTCTTCTGAGCCAGCATCCATTTGTCCAGGGCTGCCACAAGGTTCACCATTGTCACCAGTTCTATTTAACGTGTACACAATAACGACGACGGAACAACAGCTGGATGGGAGGGGAAGAACTATGACTTTTGCTGATGATATTATGGTACATCGACAGGGAAGAGACAGACGGAGAATCACCTTCACAATCCAAGACGAACTCGTTTGCATTTCTTCTTGTTGTGGGGTTTCAGGTGCCTTGGTTAATCCTAATAAAGCATCAGTTTCATGGTTCTCCCTTAACAATCATATCGTTAATACGACCACACCCGTAGTACGAATGGGAGCTGATGAGGTGACCAGAGACAAGTTGATGACATACCTCGGAGTTAAGTTTGATCGCAGCTGCCAGCATCTAGCAGAGGCTACATACTCTTCTGTTCCAGGGATTAGTCCTCGCACCAATCGAGTATGCCCTGGAAATTCTTACTGTTAGTACGACTCAAATTGATAGGCTGGAGAAAATACAAAATGAAGCCATGCGCATTATCTTGGGATGTACAAGGTACACTCTTCTTGTAGCAATGCGGTATCTTCTTGATTATCCAGCCAAGGATGACAGAATCAAGATCTTGAGAGCGCGAGCATACCTGAAGATTAGTACAGATAAAGATCATCCATTGCACCACGTGCTCAACACAGGGAAAAGTGCCAGGCTAAAATTTGGCAAATCATGGGTGGGCCGGGCAGAAGATGTCAATAAACATGTCTGTGGACTTACCAATATCAGCGTTGGTGAGGAGTGGATACTGGTTCCTACATCGTTCAAGGGAACTTTCTCGTGTATTGTCACACTCGACAGGAAAAGTATGGAACAGAACCTGGTCGTGGTTAATGCTGAGGTCAACGGTCTCATCTGCGATAACACCGATGAGAAAGATGCAGTCATCTATACAGTCGGATCTCTAAGACGACAGCAAAGAAGTGCATTGGCATTTACAGCACGCTCGACAGGCAGAATAGTCTACGAAGACATTGGTGCATACGTCATGACCACGAGCAATATGACAATGGAGGTGATGGCAGTGACCAAGGCATTCAAATGGTTAGAGTCACAAGACTACACCCACACATGTATACTAAGTGATTCGATGAGCATGATAAAAAAAGTGGAGGCGGGCTCTATACGCATGCAATGGGTAGAGTCGTTGCAGAAATATAAAATACTTAAGGTCACCTTTGTCTATGTCCCTGGACATGAATACGGGAAAATGAAAGAGCGGACAGGCTGGCTAGCTTCGCTGTCGTTGAGGACGGGCATCCAATGGATCTGGCGAACATCATCAATGCCCTCCGAGATGTGGGAAGAACACGGGACTTCGACAAATACAGATCCACGTCACTTCTTCGGATGATGGAAAAGGAAGTTAAGATGGGCACAGCCAGAAATGAGAAACTTAGTGGCCGTATAAGAAGACTTATCAACCAACATATAAATGGAGTCGTCAGTCGCTGGACACTGCGGGAATTGCTAAGGAGGGGATCTGAGCACCTATGGACAATTTTCGGAGTGCAATGATGATGACCCGCAAATAACTCAATAACTCAACTAAAGCTAACATTAACAAAAGACAAATGGCAGCGCTACAAGTCCAGAATTTATAAAGATGATGGATTGCTGTTATGTAAGAATAAACAACGACGACAAAGGGGCTGTATCGCTAGTGAACATTTCACGATTGTTGTCATTAGTTCCCTCTCCTTGTTATTGTCAGCAACATAATTATCTGTTTCCGTTCATCGTCACCATCATTGAATGCCGTATCCGCATCAAAGGTTGGATACCTTGATGTGCCGTTACGCTCTGTCCCTTGCTTTGATAGTGCATGTTGTCAAAATCTGGCTTGTCCTTCTTTTGATGTTACTCGACCATGTTAGTTTCAGTCTGCTTCTGCCTCTTTTATCTTGAATTTTCCATTCCCAGATTACTTTTAGTATGATAGTATGTCTTTTAACAAGTCCCAACATTTTCAATTGTATTGTTTGAATTGTGTTCAGTAGTTCTCTTTTCATACTTAGATCTTTTAAGACTTCATATTTTGTTTTCTGTTCTCCTATCTTCCTATTTTTCTTATAAATCCATTTGAAAGGTTTCAATTATCTGTTATGTTGTTCATGTTTCCTCACCCTAATGGAATGTTAGAAAAATTTGCTATTCTTAATTTTAGCCTGAATGACAGGTGACTTTTGTATGTTAGTATATTTTTTATGGCGTTAAAATTGCTTTTTGCCATGCCTGTAATATTTATTATCTCTAATTGATTTTGTTTATTTAAGTTTTACATTTTCCATCACTAGTTATAGTATGTCCAATGTAGTTGCAGCTCTGAACTCTCTCAAGGTTTATTCCTTCAACTTTGATTTCCACTTGCAACTTTTGTGAATGTTCTTAATTTATGAACATAGTTTTTTTTCTACTTCTTATCCATTTTTAACTCCCTGTGGAGCATAGGTCTTCAACAAACACTTTCAAGGTCAATTTGTTTTTTGCCATTCTTTTAATATAATTACATGTTTTCACCATCATCTTCTTTTCTGCTTCTATCTGTTTTGTCCAATAATTCCTTTGCACTTCCTCTTTGTCTTTTCCCTTGGGGATTCAAAGGGCATGTTGCGTAATACTCTCAGTTGGCTTCCGCAGTGTGTGTCCTATCCAGCGCCATCGTCTTCGCCGTATCTCTTTATCTTCTGGTATTTACCTGGTACATTTCTATAATTCTATGTTAATGATTTTATCCTGCAATTTCCATCCTTTTATTCTGCATACGAATCCATTAATGAAAGTATGTATCTTCACGAGTGTCAATTTTGTTGTTCTCCATGTTTCACAGCCATATAATAAGACCGACTAAACTTTGAGCTGAAAATTTTAATTTTTGTATTTAACCTAATTTCTTTGACTGCCCATATGTTTCCCAGTGCAACGAAAGCTCCTCTTTCTTTTGATATCCTTATTTTGGTATCATTTTCTGTGCTTCCTTCTTTATATATAACACTGCCCAGATATATGTTAGATTGTACGTCTAGTACAGGTATTTCTCCGAATTTTATTTGGTTATTGCCAACTGCATTAATTCTCATAATGTTGGTCTTACTTCTATTAATCTTTAGTCCCAGCTGTTGTGATATCTCATCAAGTATGCTCATTTTATCCTGCATCTGTTGATGGCTGTGTGATAGGAGAGCTATGTCATCAGCAAAGTCAAGTCATCCAGTTGCTTGGTCAATGACCACTGGATTCCATTTCTGTTGTTTTGAGTTATTTTCATAAGCCAATCTTTGGCCAGTAGAAAGAGAAATGGAGACAGAAGGCATCCCTGCCTTACTCCTGTTCTTAACCTGCTTGTTCATCTCTCAAATGTTTTTCTATGGCCACTTTTAGTCTCTCCGGAATGATTCTGCTTATTATTTTTCCTGGCACTGATACGAGCATAATACCCCTATAATGTGTGCACTCTTGTAAACTTCCTTTTTTTGGTAGATTGATCATATAACCTTCTTTCCAGTCTTTAGGTATTTCTTCCCTCTCCCAAAGTTTATCTAATAGATTATGTAACATCTTGGTAGAGGTGTTATTATATGCTTTGATGGCTTCCGAAAGAATTTCATCGGGATCTGTGGCATTACTATTTTTTAATAGCTTGATGGCTTTCATTATTTCTTCTTTGCTTATTTTTCCACAGTTAACGTGTATCTCTTCTTATGCTGGTAGTATATCTGGAGGATTATTTGAGCCGAGTCTGTTCAAAAGTTCTTCAAAGTTCTCTTTCCATCTCTCCATATGTTCCCTTATATTACTAAGCAGATTTACTTTCTTATCTTCAATGAAGGCATTCCTCTGTTTGTATTTTCCACTTAATTTCTTTGTGTTGTTGTACAGTTCTTTCATATCCCCTTTATTTGCTGCTTCCTCTGCCTCTTTAGCTTGTTCATCTATATACTTTCTCTTATCCCTTTTAATGCATCTTTTCACTTCTATGGTCACCTCTGTGTAAGCTTCTTGTGTCTTGGCTTTATTACTTCTCGTTTTGCTTTTTTTATGTCTACTTTTTTGCTCTTTCTTTCTTTAATTTTATCCAGGGTCCCTGCTGTCATTCATGCCTTATTCTGACGTTCTCTTTTCCCCAGTGTTTCTTCGCATGTCTCTTTCCATATATCTTGTACCTGTTTCCAATGATCTTATAGATTTATTGTATTTTCTTGTTGTTGAAGGACTTGGTATTTGTTGGATATTGTGAATGAGAATTTATCTTTAATTCCTTGTTTTTTAAAAAACCTTACATTGAAATAATTTCTACCTTATTTGTTGTAGTATATCATTTTAGTTTAAGTTTAAGTTTGGCTATCAGAAGTTGATGATCAGAAGCTACGTCTGCCCCTCTATATACTTGTACATCCTGTAAGAATGACTTAAACTTATTATTAATACATATATGATCAAGTTGATTTTCCGTTCTATGATCCATGTAGCTTTATTATTCTTTTATGTTGGAATATTGTTCCTCTAGGCTCACTTAATTAAGGGCGCAGAAATTCACAAATATCTCTCCTTTCTCGTTTATATCTCCACGTCCATTTTTTCCCATAATCTCTTCGAAGCCTCTGTCGTCTGATCCTACTTTAGAATTTAGGTTTCCCACCAAGATCATACTATTCTTGGCTAGTCTTGCATCCATCTGACATTGTAACTCTATATATAATTCGTCGTTAACTAAATCATCCTTATAGTTGGTTGGTGCATATCATTGGAAAATATGTCATTTTATTTTGTTTTTTATTGTTTCAAATGTTGTTATCATTAGTTTTGGCCCTACTGCTTCCTATTCTATTAGTATCTTCTGAGCATTCCTTGATAACATTATAGCTACCCCTTCATTATGTTGTGCTCCAGGATCCTGATGTCCTGATGATGAAATCATCTCTCCTGTATTTAGTTTTATTCTTTCCGTTCCTAGCCATCTTGTTTCACACATTCCCATAATATATATTTTGTAATTTCTCATTTCTGCTGCTACATGTGCTACTTTTCCCTGCTCGTTTAGGGTACGCACATTCCAGGTGCTCGTTCTGTAGGATTTCCTTGTATGGTGAGTGGGCAAGCCGGACTCCTTTCGGCTTTCTCCTTTTTGCGTCATATGTCTCTTAGACAGAGAGATCCTATCTTTCCTGAATGGCGATTTACTTTTCTTTGGCTTGTCCATGTTTGTGACGTTTTTTTTCGGCTTATTTTTTTACAGTATGGGATAGCCTGTCCCATGCCCAACCCTCCTTTCCCGCCTCTTACGAACATAAATGATCTTAATTTATGAACATAGTTTTAGTCTTTCTTATATTTATATATAATCCACATGTTTTGCATGTCGTGTTTATTTCACTAAGCAAGTGTTGTAGATCTACATGATTTACTGTTGTAACACAGTATCACCAGCATAACTGAGGTTATTGATTATCTTCCCATTAATGACTTCGCATCTTTGTAATGTTTTTACTTATTTTCTCAGTGTATAAATTGATTAAACTTATTGACAAGGTGCATCTTTGTCTCACGCCGCTCTTTAAATCATTTCCGAAGGAGATAAGCACCAGTTTAAATATAAGTCAATTAAAATCATGTATTGAAACAACACGAGGGATAGAGAATAAAGAGAGAGATGTAGTTACTCATTGAAACCAGCCTTCACCAGAAGACCATATTCATTAGACTGTAATTTTCACTAGACGAAACTGTATCCAGATTCTTTTAGTTGGAACCGTTCGATGACTTCATTTCTTCTTCTTCATCGATCATGACTGTCAGAGTAGGATTTCAGACTCTCTCACGTAGACAGTTGTCTGTTGAAGTGATTCGGTTGCCCCGTATAGTTTCTTTTCCAGGGATGTGGGTGTGGTCCACATTGTGCTTCTCAGATCTGTGTACTGGGGGCAATCCTGTATAACATGTTTTGTTGTCATGTTGTGTGCAGTGGCACTGGCTGCTGGTAGTACCAATTTTGAGATTTAAAAAAAAAAGATTCCTCTTATAATGGCATTATATAAAAACAGCCAAATTACCGTTAGAACATCGGAAGGTCTGTCAGAATGGTTTCAGGTTACAACAGGTGTAAGACAAGGATGTGTCCATTCACCACTCCTCTTTATCATATATATGGACAATATTAATCTGGAAACAACCAACAATAAGGAAAAATCTCATAATAACACAGAGGTAAAAAATTCCAACATCAACGAGCTACTCTTCGCAAATGACCAAGGCCTAATATATGAGGATAACAACCAGCTACAACAGCATATAACATCTCAAGATAAAAGTTGCACAAATTACAGTATGAAAGTTAACACAGCAAAAACAGAAGCTATGAAAATAAGCAAATTAAAACACCCATTAAACATTAAGAACAAAAATATGGAAATAAACAAGTAGAAGAATTCAAGTACTTGGGCACAATCTTCACAGAAGATAGAAAACTAGACAGAGAAATTGAAATGAGAATATAAAAAAAGTAAATGCTCTCACATACCAGCTTTCACCATTGCTAGGACATCCAAACATTTCTATGCCAGCTAAACAACATATGATAAATAGCATTTTCATACCAACTGTGTGCTATGAAAGTCAAACATGGACCCTTTCTAAATCACAATTAAGAAAGATCAATACATGTGAGATGCGATGTTTGAGAAAAGCAACAAACAACACAAGAAGAGATAGAATACCAAATGAAACCATAAGAAAAATGGTAGGAACGAAACCCTGCCAATAATATATAGAACAACAACAACTTAAATCGTTTGGTCACCTGGTCAGAATGATTCCTCATCAATCACCATCAATGGCGTTCTTCTCGAGAATGCATGGAAACAGACCAAGAGGAAGACCCAAAAGTAGATGGATAGATGCAGTGACAGAGACATGAAACAACAAACGAAAATCACTAATTCAGACAGTTCGAGCAGCTCAAGAACGACATATGATATAACCACGCCACCTTTTAGGTATCAGTGAAAAGAGAAAAAAAGAACAAAGAAAAACGATTATTAGTAAAGCAATGCGTGTGCTCTGTATATTGTATACGTATGTTTATAGTCACTGAGCAACAGTGTTTCATGTTGTTGTAATATGTATATGTTGTACGGGCTGTATTAATAATAATAACAATAACATGTTGTTTCTATCTCGAAAGAAAATCAATTTTTTTAATAGTAGATAGGGAAAATGAAAAAAAAAAAATATATATAAAGAAAAAATATGTAAAAGTTATAGTAAAAGCTTCACGCAATATGTTCACGACACAAATAAGAACGACGTTTCGGTATACATGCCTTCTTCATCATCATCGAGCATTGAGTGATTCTCTGCGGCCAAGGTTGGCTACCTTGAAGCGCCATTCTGCTCTGTCTCTTGCTTTGATGGTGCTTTTGTCATATGCTGATTTGTCCATCTTTTTATTTTACTCGTCCATGTAAGTATTGGTCTGCCTCTGCCTCTTTTACCTTGTATTTTCCCCTACATGATTACTTTTAGTAGGCTGTTGTGTCTTTTAACATGACCAAAAATCCCATTTGTTTTATTTGAATTGTGCTAAGTAGTTCTCTTTCATTTTTAGTTGTTTTAAGAATTCATAGTTTGTTTTCTTTTCCTTCCACCAATTCTACCTATTCTATATATCCACATTTCAAAGGCTTCAATTCTCTGTTGTGTTTTCTTGTCTAATGTCCATGTTTCTTCACCATATCGGAATATTGAGAAGGTGTAACATTTTGTTATTATTAGTTTTAGCCCTGGTGTTATTTGTTTTGATATTAGTATGTTCTTCGTGACATTAAAATTACTTTTTACGATTCCTATTGTTTTGTTTATTTCAGATGCACATTTTCCATCACTTATTATAGTATGGCCAAGAAAGTTGAAGTTCTGAACTGTCTCCAGGTCTATTCCTTCTATTTTGACATCCACTTGTGGGTTTTGAGTATCTTCTTTGTTTATGATCATAGTTTTAATTTACGTTTTTTTTTACTTTCATGTCTAGTCATCTTTTTTGCTTGTCATGTTTATTTCATTAAGTAATTGTTGTAGATCTGTAGGATTTTCTGCTAGTAGTACAGTATCGTCAGCATATCTTAGGTTATTGATAATCTTTCCATTAATTTGTAGGCCTGGCATCTCTATGATGTTTTTTTTTAAACAAATTTGCTCAGTGTATAGATTGAACAAGCTTGCAGATAGGATGCATCCCTGTCTTACTCCTCTTTTTATATCAATGGGTGTAGAGTTCTCTTTGTTATATTTTATTATTGCTGTTTGCTCCCAGTATAGATTAAATATTAGTCGTAAGTCCATGTCATCTAGATGTATCTCTTTTAGGCATCCTATAAGTTGTTTGTGGTGTACTCTATCAAAAGCTTTGGTTTTGTCAATGAAGCAGGCATATATTGGTTTGATTACTTCTGTGTATTTTTCGATTAATGTTCTCATGCAGAATATGGCTTCTTTTGTCCAGCTATTTTTTTTCTAAATCCAAATTGCTGCTCATCTAATTCAGTATTGATTTTATTCAGAATCCTTCCTTGCATAACTTTTAGCAATATTTTTGTAACATGGCTCATTAGGCTTATTGTTCTAAAGTCACTGCATCCAACTGCACCATTCTTTTCAGGCAATGCAATGAAAGTTGAAGTGTTTAGTTAATTTGGTATGTATCATGTATGGTATGTGTCGTTGCATATGTCTGTAATCACTCAATGCCAAAATCTGGTAGTGCCTTTATCATCTCTATATGTACGCTGTTAGCTCCCTCTTCGTTTCCCTTTTTCTTAATCAACGATTAGATTCCACATTTGACTGACATTTTGATTGAATACATTCACTTGTTAGTTGTTTCCTTATCATGCACGTTCTGTATTCCTAGTTTATTAACGAAAAAGGCAAAGAGATAATGGATATGGAGAAGGTAAGCAATATCTAAACATAAAAACGTTGTAGTTGATAGTAAACACATATTATAAGATGTGAATAGGCTGTCCTATCATTTTACCTATTTTTACAAAGCGATGAGTGAAGTATTGAAACGATGTAGATGTTCTCGATTGTTAAATAACAGTTTTGTCATTCATGTTACCACGGAATAACAATGCAGTTATTGAGTTATTGAATTATTCGCGGGTCATCATCATTGCACTCCGAACATGTCCATAGGTGCTCAGATCTCCTCCTCAGCAAGTCCCGCAGTGTCCAGCGACTGACGATTCCAGTTCTCCGTTGGTTGATAAGTATTCTTACACACTCAATAATTTTCTCATTTCTGGCCGTGCCCATCTTAACTCCCATCTCTACCATCAGAAAAAGTGACGTGGATTTGTGTTTGTCGAATTCCTGTGATCTTCCTACATATCGGAGAGCAGTGATAATATCCACCCGATCCATTGGTTGACCGTCCTCAACGACAGCGAAGCTAGCCAGCCTGTCCGCTCTTTCATTTCCCCGTATTCCCGCATGTCCTGGGACATAGACAAAGGTGTTGTACGTATTTTTGACTTCTGCAATGACTCTATGAATCTTCTGAAATAACAATGGCGAAAGTTGTCAGTAATTTTACATGTAAACATCGAAATGCAACGCATTTAGCCATTATTTCTTAATCTGCTAGTGATAACGTTTGGCACTTGTGTAATAGATGTTAGCTGAACTAAAATATTAACATGATGTGTTTTCACTAAAACTACAATTTTGCCAATATGTTTACAACAAAATGAAAAGATGTGAAAATATTAATCGCCGAAGATCGTCTTAAACTTATCATGAATTGGTATCTGATTCATATATATTTGGTTTTAAAGTTTATAAAGCGATAATCAGCTTCAATGTTTATTGTGAGTGTCCGTAATTGTGTAAGCCCATGATTATATCTTGTTCTCCCTGATGACATGCGCTCCAAGCTGGAAACTTACCATAAACATGACATGATATGAAATAGATAAACTAATGAAAAGACAAAACAATCGACAACGTTTCTGGAAAAGCTTTCAGCAGGAATAACAAACAAATTATACACATTAAACACATAAATCCTAGTCAGAAAGCACACCACATAAAATATTTATCATAAAATCGTTATGCCGAATCCAACTTTTAAATAATCTTGTCTTCGGCAATCTGCAGCATTTAACAACTCACTTAACCCATACACTTTACACGCATGTAAATGTGTGATGGACAATCTCGCCTTAAATAAAGATTTCTGGTGATAGATTTGTATAGATATAGCTGGAAACTACAAAATGAACATAGTGGACTCATTGTGGTAGTTATTCACGTTTAGTGTAGTACAATTACAGAGTTTGGGAGAGTTGATGAGAGTTAAAGTAAACTGGCCGTAGGCTAAGCCTCCTGATAGGTAAACAACTAACTTACGAAAGCCGAAGGCGCTCTAAGGAAATGAAAATAAAACGTATATTATGACGTATAAAACGTATATTGTAGTTTTTGTTTACATTGTATCTATATAACCATGGGTAATATGCAATCCATTTTTGACAATAGAAACAAGAAAAATAGTTCTTAAATGTTTCGTAGAGCGAGACTTAACATATGGATGCGAATCATGGACTATAGGACAACAGACAAGAAAATCACTGGGGTCTGTAGAAATGTGGTTTTACAGAAGAATGTTGACAGTACAATGACCATCTAAGAAGAGGAATGAAGATATTCTGAAAGAGGACAAAGCAAGAAGAGAGCTGATTTCCAATATTAGGAAGAAACAATCATCATTTTTTGGCCATGTTATGAGAAGAGAACAACTAGAATATGTTGTAACAACTGGAAAAATAGAGGGACGAAGAAATAGAGAAAAAATAATAGACAGCTTAAGAGAATGGCTTGGCAGAAAGTCAACAACAGAAATGATAAATAGCTGTCGAGATCGAAAGTTGTAGAGAGACATGATCACATGAGACATGCTCGGTACTTGATGATGATATAATTCTGGATATACTTACATCATATCCGTTTTGCATTCGGGGATTTAAGTAGCTTAAATACATAGTGAATGCAATTCAATTCATTTTGCTACATTGCAAGTGTGTATATATATATATAAATATATATATATATATATATATATATATATATATATATATATATGTATCTATCTATCTATTGACCTTTCGAGCCGAAGACGGCACATAGGGCAGAACCACAATCCGAAAAACAGAAACCTTGCGTGCCAAAGTGGCAAATATTGCAGTGATCACCACTTCTAAAATCTATGGCTTTCCATAACAATACTTTTTTACAATGACAGCTTGTCAAGCCATCGATCAACCACGTTAGTCGCCTCTTACGACATTCCTGGAAGGTCACAGTGTCACTAATCTTTACTTCCCTCAGAATGAAGCCCCGGTAACACACTGGCTTATGCATATATATATATATATATATATATATATATATATATATATATATATATATATATATATATTTGCGTTCCGCAGCCTTCACCTTTCGGGAAGTCCCTAGAGACTAGGAACTGAATGTTGCGTTTTAATTCGTTATACCCTGACAGTCGTGTGCACAGAGGTCCCTCGTCTCACAGGCAGATAACTCCGTTTTCGGAGAACTCATTTTTTTTTCGTCGTTAAGTAATTAACGTTTCAAGCCGGTTCTCGCTGCTGAGACCAGGGATGGTTGAGAGAGAGTACTTACACATACAAATCCCAAATTATTCAGCCAGGATTTCAATTACTCTGTCTCGATACCGGAGTCTTGCCTCGAGACCTACCAGGTCCACCCTCCACCACTCCCCAATTATATAAACTTCACTGCGCTAGGAAACTAAAAATATTTATGCTTGCCGATGTGACTGCCATAATAGAAAATGTGGATGTTTGAAATATTATTTTATTAAAGGAAATGCTATGTAAGACATCTTAGAATATATATATATATATATATATAATATATATGTGTTACTTTAATACATGTTAGTTACCTCAGGTTTACCACATTACTCCACTTTATTTACTCTGTCAGAAAATGACACTAGGGATTGTTTTTGTGTTCATTTCTACTTCGGTAAACAGTAACACAAAGAATAACAAAATGTTACAGCTTCTCAATATTCCAATAGGTTGTAGAAACATGGACATTAGACACGAAAACAAAACAGATAATTGAAGCCTTTGAAATGTGAATTTATAGAAGAATAGTTATAATTGGATGGAAAGAAAAGAAAACAAACGATGATGTTTTAAAACAATTATACATGAGAAGAGAACTACTAAACACAAGTAGAACAAGACAAATGACATTTTTGGGGCATTTTAAAAGACACAACATCCTACAAGAAAAGTAATATTGGAAGAGAAAATACAAGGTAAAAGATACAGAGACAGACTAAAAAACTAACATGGACGAGTAACATCAAAAGATGGACAAGTCAACATTTGACAATCTGCACCATCAAAACAAGAGAACGAGTGGAATGGCGCTCCATTGTAGTCAACCTTCGATGCGGTGACGGTACACAATGATGATGATGAAACAGTAACGGCTGATAGTAGAGTATGACTAGGTGTTGGAGTGAGCAATATGTACATTGAGTGAGTTAAGTGGATGTTATTTTTTATATTATTAAAATTTGCGTTTCTCTTTTATTTTATTTGATCCGGGTGTTTATCCGTACTGACTATCGATTTAATTTGGTTTTTTTTTTAAATCCTCTGCAAAAATAGACATGCATGGGCACGTGTTGGGGAGCCGCGATAGCTCAGTGGTTTGTGCACTGGACTTCAAAGGGCAAGAGGTAGGGTTCGATCCCAAACGACGGCTTCCGAGTTCACTCAGCATTTAATAGGTACCTGATTTTTGTCTGGGTAGGTAAAGCGGCACGAGCGCAATATCGACCACATTACCCCCAAAATCGTGTGCCGAAGGTCTGTAATATGTATGGTCACTAACACCATATTCCCTATACGCCAATTAGCGTGACGAGGGCTCTTTACTTTACTTCTATGGCCACATGTTATAATGTATATCTAATTACATATACTGACTCTTATAAAAATGTAAAGAGCCCCCGTCACGCTAAGTGGCGTATAGGGAATATGGTGTTAGTGACCATACATTTTACAGACCTTCAGCATATGATTCTTAGGGTAATGTGGTCGGTACTACGCCCGTGCCGCTTTACTTTCCCAGAAAAAAATCCGGTATCCATTTAAGGCTGGGTGAAACCGGAAGCCGTCGGTTGGGATCTAACCTAACCTCTTGTCCTTTTGTAGTCCAATTCAATAACCACAGAGCTATCGCGGCTCCGAGATTGACTCTTATACGTCGTTGAATATTTTACATAGAAGTGAGGATCTGGTTTTCTAGCTTCAAGTTGTAGGGAAACAATGTATTTAGCCATGAATGGAATAAGTATAGTTATATGATACTCGTTGTGATAAACATGGTATAACTTGCATTGCGCTAGTTATTAGATTTGATTGTAACTCCTTCGGATGAAAGATATTGGGAGTTAAGATGGGCACAGCCAGAAGCGAGAAACTTAGTGGGCGTGAAAGAAGACTAATTAACCAACGCAGAACTGGAGTCATCAGTCGTTGGACACTGCGAGACTTGCAGGGGAGGGGATCTGAGCACTTATTGAACATGTCCGGAATGCAATAATGATGACCCCAAATAATCCAATATGTCAATTAGGTTTGAACTGGCAATAACAACATATAATTATATTTAGAGGTGTATTAATTGGAAATTAAATCCGTATATATGTTCAGGTTTATGAAGTGTTGAATAAATGGCTGCAAGTAAGTACAATTATGCTAGACAATCGAACAATTAATAATAAATACGTGAAACGATTTCAGCCTTCAATAAAGGAACAGAAAATTGAAGCCTTTGAAATGTGAAGTTTATAGAAGAATAGGTAGCATTGGATGGAAAAAGAAAAAAAAAGCGATGAATTTTTAAAACATCTAAAAACGAACAGAGAACTACAAAGCACATTAATACAAGACAAATGCAATTTTTGTGGCATGTTAAAAGACACAGCAGCCTAATAAAGTAATATTGGAAGGGAAAATACAAGGTAAAAGAGGAATAGGAAGACCAAGACTAACATGGACGAGTAACATCAAAAGATGGACAGGTCAATCTATGACAATCTGCTTCATCAAAGCAAGAGACAGAGCAGAATGGCGCTCCAAGGTAGCCAACCTTCGATGCGGAGACGGCACTTGATGATAATGATGATGATTTGTTTAGTTGTATATCCATCGATATCAATGGTTCCACAGTTATACAGCCCGACCTATAAATCTAGTAATGGTAGGAATGAATTACATAAATGTATGACCCCTTAAAGCAACATTTTAATAACTCGGTGGTTATACATTACCAATGTGTAAGACAATCAGTGTTGCAGATAAAAGATATAGATTTAGTAATATCAAGAAATGATTCAAAAGTGGTATGTAAGTGTTATATAGCAACAACAAACGGATGTCTAATATCGACATAATCGTTATTAGGTGGGAAGAAATCACAACCAGTTATAATAACAAACGGCAGGAGAACGGCACATTTACCTTCTTCTTTTCCTCCAGATATGTCTTTGTTGCCTTCCAGAGTCGAAGGGAAAAAAGTTGAGCGTTCAAGTCAATGCACTATAGTGCATCCCCACCATGATATTAAATGTTTGATGTGTTAATTAATCCATGGTTGTATATTCTAATTAATATCCACATTCCTTTCTTACTGGATGTTAAGACTATCTACTGTACGTTGTCTGCTAGCGTCCGCTTTACACGACCGAATCATTAGATCCATTGCTTCATAATATATACATTACGTATATATATTTATATATATATATATATATAGATATATATATATATATGCATATATATATATATTTATTTATATATATATATATGGGAGCCGCGATAGCTCAGTGGTTAGCAAACTGGACAACAAAGGACAAAACTTAAGGTTCTATCCAAACCAACGGCTTCCGGCTCATACAGCCTTAAATGGATACCGGTTTTTTCTGGTAAAGTAAAGCGGCACTGGCGTAATATCGACCACATTACCGCAAAAATCATGTGCCGAAGGCCTGTAAAATGTATGGTCACTAACACCATATTTCCTATACGCTACTTTGCGTGACGGGTATCATTACTTTATTATTACTATATATATATATATATATATATATATATATATATATATATATAAAGTGGAACAATATTAAAACAGGTAAATGAATTTAAATATTTGGGAACTGTGTTAACCTCAGATGGAAGATGTACAAAAGAGGTGAGATGCAGAATGGCTCAGGCAAAAGCAGCTATCCAAAGAATGAGGAAAATACTAGGCAATCCATTTGTGACAATAGAAACAAGAAAAGAGTTCTTAAGGGTTACGTAGATCCCGTCTTAACATATGGATGCGAGTCATGGACAATAGGACAACATACAAGAAAATCACTGGAGTCTGTAGAAATGTGGTTTTACAGAAGAATATTGAAAATACCATGGGCAGCTAAGAAGAGTAATGAAGAGGTTCTGAGAGAGGTCAAAGAAAAAAGAGAACTAATTTCCAATGTTAGGAAGAAACAATCATCATTTTTTGGCCATGTAATGAGAAGAGAACAACTTGAATATATTGTAACAACTGGAACAATTGAGGGACGAAGACGTAGAGGGAAGCAAAGAGAAAACATAACAGACAGCTTAAGAGAATGGCTTGACAGAAGGTCAACAACAGAAATGATAAATATGCCGAGATCGAAATTTGAGGAGATACATGATCACCTACGCCACTAGGCCCGGTACGTGATGATGATGATGATGATATATATATATATATATATATATATATATATATATATAACATTCGGATGTTATATTTTGGATTATATCAATAGTGTAACATTCAGTGTTTGCCTCTGGCACCTCATCCGTTTAGTGTCAATATGTGTAGCGGCTTTTAACATCCACGCTTGACACGTGTTTTGTACAGTTTCATTTGTGTGTGATTATGTTTTCTGTTAAGATACAATAGTTAGATCACATTTTTTGCTTTGCTGTTTTGGTTATGACATGTCTGTTTTGTAATTTGTGAGAAAATATATTGTACAACTGCATGATTTCCTTCACGGTTTTTTATGTTACTTGATTACTATGTAATGGTCTGGACAGTTTTCTAATTACTTTGCTTTGCATCATCTGTAGTTATAATTCTGCACACATTTTCCCCACTTGATAATTCGACAATAGTGATGTATTTAACCTCCTTAGTTTGCTTTATGTTAGTCCTATACACGTTATGTGCTTCCTTTTCCTTTCTTGCCACATTCATGACATTTCTCTTATCTATGTTAGTATTCATATTGCGATCTTTGTAGACTTTGATCAGACCATCTTGATGTTAGTTGTTCAACATTTTTGTTTTCAGAACTGACCATCAACAATAAAATAGTTGCACCTTTTATCAGGAAGGAAATAATTGAAAGAGTTGTGTAGTTAACTGTCTCTATATATGCAACAGTGTAACACATAATATTATTGTTATTACAGTAACATCTGTATTTGAAATACATTGCTACTATGTTCCATATTCTTTTCTCTTTTTTTGTACTCCTTGAAGCTGGTTATTAGCGGGAGGTCCTCATAAGTGCTCTGTAATGTGCATCATATATATATATATCATGCTTGGTACAAAGACTAAGGGTTATGGTGTAATTTCTTGAGACTACGAGACCACAGTTTACAGGGAGACCGAACGCACGTAGCTTATGTGAATTGAGAATAGTTTAGTCGACATGGAAAACACTTTATTCGACATTAGGAACAGTTTACTTGACATTAGGAACAGATTAAATGACCTTAGGAACAGTGTACTTGACATTAGGAACGATTTACTTGACATTAGGAACGGTTTACCTGACATTAGGAACAGTTTACTTGACATTAGGAACAGTTTACTTGACATTAGGAACAGTTTACTTGACATTAGGAACAGTTTAATTGGCATGAGGAATAGTTTACTTGGCATTAGGAACAGTTTACTTGGCATTAGGAACGATTTACTTGACATTAGGAACAGTTTACTTGATATTAGGAACAATTTACTTGACATTAGGAACAGTTTACTTGACATTAGGAACGGTTTACTTGACATTAGGAACAGTTTACTTGACAATAGGAACAGTTTACTTGACATTAGGAACAGTTTACTTGACATTAGGAACAGTTTAATTGGCATGAGGAATAGTTTACTTGGCATTAGGAACAGTTTACTTGGCATTAGGAACAGTTTACTTAACATTAGGAACAGTTTACTTGACATTATTAACAGTTTACTCGACATTTGGAACAATTTACTTGACATTAGGAATAATTTACTCGACATAAGGAATAATTTACTCGACATCATGAACAGTTTACTCGACATTAGTAAACGTTTAATTGACATTACGAACAGTTTAATTGACATTAGGAACAGTTTAATTGACATTAGGAACAGTTTAATTGACGTTAGGAAGCGTTTACTTGACATTATGAACAGTTTACTTGACATTAGGAACGGTTTACTTGACATTAGGAACATATTACTTGACATTAGGAACAGTTTACTTGACATTAGGAACAGTACTTGACATTAGGAACAGTTTAATTGGCATGAGGAATAGTTTACTTGGCATTAGGAACAGTTTACTTGGCATTAGGAACAGTTTACTTGACATTAGAAACAGTTTACTTGACATTATTAACAGTTTACTCGACATTTGGAACAATTTACTTGACATTGGGAATAATTTACTCGACATAAGGAATAATTTATTCGACATCATGAACAGTTTACTCGACATTAGTACACGTTTAATTGACATTACGAACAGTTTAATTGACATTAGGAACAGTTTAATTGACATTATGAACAGTTTAATTGACGTTAGGAAGCGTTTACTTGACATTAGGAACAGTTTACTCGACATGGAGAACAGTTTACTCGACATGGACAAAAGTTTACTTCACACGAAAAAACAATTTACTCGACGTGGACAAACGTTTCCTTTACATGGAGAACAGTTTACTCGACGTGGACAACAGTTTACTCAACATGGACAACGGTTTACTCAACATGGAGAACATTTTACTAGACGGGGACAACATTTTACTGGACATGGATAACAGTTTACTCGACATGGACAATAGTTTACTCGACATGGACAATAGTTTACTCGACACGGACAGCAGTTTACTCGACATGGACAACAGTTTACTCGACATGGACAATAGTTTACTCGACATGAACAATAGTTTACTCGACACGGACAGCAGTTTACTCGACATGGACAACAGTTTACTCGACATGAACAACAGTTTTCTCGACATTGGGATCAGTTTACTCGACATTGATGCCAGTTTAATTCATACGGACAACAGTTTACTCGACTTTGACACCACTTTCTTCGACTTTGACACCAGTTTACTCGACTTTGACACCAGTTTACTTGACTTTGACACCAGTTTACTCGACTCTGATACCACTTTACTCGACTTTGTCACCAGTTTACTCGACTTTGACACCACTTTACTCGACTTTCACACCAGTTTACTTGACATGGGGATCAGTTTACTAGACATGGGGATCAGTTTACTTGACATGGGGATCAGTTTACTTGACATGGGGATCAGTTTACTAGACAAGGGAGAACAGTTTACTGGACAACGGGGAACAGTTTACTAGACATAAACTGATAACAGTTTATACGATATGAACTTTAAAACATTAACTCAACTTCAACTTATTCCAGGTAATACAAAGATTTGACGATTATCATGGACCACATGTAAAGATAAATGTTGTAAATACGTAGAATCATCATCATCATCATTATCATCATCGTCATCGAGTATCATCTCCGCAACGAAGGTTGGTTACCATGGAGAGCCATTCTACTCTTGTCTCTTGCTTTGAATGTGCAGGTTGTCATAGGCTGATTTGTCCATCTTTTAATGTTACTCGTCCATGTTAGTTTTGTTCTGCCTCTGCCTCTTTTAATTTGTATTTTTGCCTCCAAGATTACTTTTACTAGGCTATTGTGTCTCTTAACATGGACGTAAAATTGTATTTGTTTTGTTTCAATTGTGTTTAGTAGTTCTCTTTTCATTTTTAGTTGTTTAAGGCTTCATCATTTGTTTCCTTTCCTTTCCATCGAATTCTACCTATTCTTCTATATATCTACATTTCAGAGGCTTCAATTGTCTTTCTATTTTTTATACGTACATTAGTCTGAGTAAATTACACATACATGTATTTTTAGAAATTTGAGCGATGTGTGAGTCAACTGCCATGCTTAATCTTTCTCTTGGCACCATGGCGGTGTTTAGTCACATACGCCTCTTTACGCGACTACACTCTATGTAAAGACCGATGACATTAAGAAAACTGTCGAAGATTTTTTGTAAAAATCAAACATCATAAGTGCAATATTCATCTGCGTAAACATGGTCTTAGTGAGAGTAGAGCGTTGGAAGTGTTTATTAAGGTGTTTGAATGAGCTGTATGAAGTACTAATTGTTATGCTCTCTTCCCTTTTCAATTACGAATTGTTCAGAGTTGTTGACTGTAATGAGCGCTGCTTCTCTGGAACATCAACAGAATAAACTGTATGCAAACGATATAATATAGATTTTAAATAGATGCTGACAGGCTGTGATACGTTAGCAAATATTTCCTTAAACCCCATAGCAAGTATAACATGAAGTAACTATAATCAAGTGTACTTGGACATTTATATTTATTTCATTATGTCTTCTGAATTTAACATTATATGAAGTGTGATTTGTGAAAAAAATGTGTGATTTGAAAAATTGTGGAAATCAAAACTCATCAGCACAAACACTAAAATTAGACAATTCAAATCAGATGTACTATCTACCCATAGGTATGCATGTGAGAGCTGGAAAATAACAAGCGACATAGAAACAAAGCTGAACGCATTCGAAAATACATGTCTAAGGAAAATACTTGGTATAGCGTGGAACTAATTCAAAACAAGCGAAGAAATTAGAGAAATCGCAGAAATATCTTCGGTTATGAAGAACAGACGATGGTCATATGTATATGCATTTATATGTATATGCATTTTATGAATGAGTGGAGAGTACAAACATCCTTTCATCCTCAACCATCAATTCTGTTGAAACCACTTCTATAATGTGTCAATTTTATGAATGAGTGAGTGGAGTGTAAAAATATCCTTTCATCCTCACCAATCAATTTTGTTGAAACCACTTCTATAATGTGTCAATTTTAAGAATGAGTGAGTGGAGTGTACTAACATCATTTCATCCTCACCCATCAATTTTGTTGAAACCACTTCTATAATGTGTCAATCTTATGAATGAGTGAGTGGAGTGTACTAACATCCTTTCATCCTCACCCATCAATTCTGTTGAAACCACTTCTATAATGTGTCAATCTTATGAATGAGTGAGTGGAGTGTACAAACATCCTTTCATCCTCACCCATCAATTCTGCAACATTTCAAAACCATAACTAAAATGCCACATTGAGATTAAAGCAAAGAGTTGTGTAGAAAACAGTAACGTACTGGTTCAGCCAATTCCTGATGTGGTAGTTACTAGTGATGATTAGTTTGTGTTTGTTGAAACTATTGTGTGTTGAAGTCTTGGGCAATGATGGTTCTCATTTAGATAACTATTGGGTGTTGAAGTCTTGGGAAATGATGGTTCTCATTTAGATAACTATTGTGTGTAGAAGTCTTGTGCAATGATGGTTCTCATTTAGATAGCTATTGTGTGTTGAAGTCTTGGGCAATGATGATTCTCATTTAGATAAATATTGTGTGTTGAAGTCTTGGGCAATGATGATTCTCATTTAGATAAATATTGTGTGTTGAAGTCTTGGGCAATGATGATTCTCATTTAGATAAATATTGTGTGTTGAAGTCTCGGATAATGATGGTTCTCATTTAGATAACTATTGTTTGTTGAAGTCTTGGGCAATGATAATTCTCATTTAGATAACTATTGTGTGTTGAAGTCTCGGGTAATGATGGTTCTCATTTAGATAACTATTGTTTGTTGAAGTCTTGGGCAATGATAATTCTCATTTAAATAACTATTGTGTGTTGAAGTCTTGGGTAATGATGGTTCTCATTTAGATAACTATTGTGTGTTGAAGTCTTGGGTAATGATGGTTCTCATTTAGATAACTGTTGTGTGTAGAAGTCTTGTGCAATGATGATTCTCATTTAGATAAATATTGTGTGTTGAAGTCTCGGATAATGATGGTTCTCATTTAGATAACTATTGTTTGTTGAAGTCTTGGGCAATGATAATTATCATTTAGATAACTATTGTGTGTTGAAGTCTCGGGTAATGATGGTTCTCATTTAGATAACTATTGTGTGTTGAAGTCTTGGGCAATGATAGTTCTCATTTAGATAAATATTGTGTGTTGAAGTCTCGGGTAATGATGGTTCTCATTTAGATAACTATTGTTTGTTGAAGTCTTGGGCAATGATAATTCTCATTTAGATAACTATTTTTTGTTGAAGTCTTGGGCAATGATAATTCTCATTTAGATAACTATTGTGTGTTGAAGTCTTGGGTAATGATGGTTCTCATTTAGATAACTATTGTGTGTTGAAGTCTTGGGTAATGATGGTTCTCATTTAGATAACTATTGTGTGTTGAAGTCTTGGGTAATGATGGTTCTCATTTAGATAACTATCGGGTGTTGAAGTCTTGGGCAATGATGGTTCTCATTTAGATAACTTTCGGGTGTTGAAGTCTCGGGTAATGATGGTTCTCATTTAGATAATTGTTGCGTGTTGAAGTCTCGGGTAATGATGGTTCTCATTTAGATAAATATTGTGTGTTGAAGTCTCGAGTAATGATGGTTCTCATTTAGATAACTGTTGCGTGTTGAAGTCTTGGGCAATGATGATTCTCATTTAGATAAATATTGTGTGTTGAAGTCTCGGGTAATGATGGTTCTCATTTAGATAACTATTGTGTGTTGAAGTCTTGGGTAATGATGGTTCTCATTTAGATAACTATCGGGTGTTGAAGTCTCGGGTAATGATGGTTCTCATTTAGATAACTGTTGCGTGTTGAAGTCTTGGGTAATGATGGTTCTCATTTAGATAACTATTGTGTGTTGAAGTCTTGGGTAATGGTGGTTCTCATTTAGATATTTATTGTGTGTTGAAGTCTTGGGGAATGATGGTTCTTATTTTGATAACTATTGTGTGTTGAAGTCTTTTGCAATGATGGTTCTCATTTAGATAACTATTGTGTGTTGAAGTCTTGGGGAATGATGGTTCTCATTTAGATAACTATTGCGTGTTGAAGTCATGGGGGATGATGGTTCTCATTTAGATAACTATTGCGTGTTGAAGTCTTGGTGAATGATGGTTCTCATTTAGATAACTATTGTGTGTAGAAGTCTTGTGCAATGATGTTTCTCATTTAGATAACTAATGTGTGTTGAAGTCTTGGGCAATGATGATTCTCATTTAGATAAATATTGTGTGTTGAAGTCTCGGATAATGATGGTTCTCATTTAGATAACTATTGTTTGTTGAAGTCTTGGGCAATGATACTTCTCATTTAGATAACTATTGTGTGCTGAAGTCTCGGGTAATGATGGTTCTCATTTAGATAACTATTGTGTGTTGAAGTCTTGGGCAATGATGATTCTCATTTAGATAAATATTGTGTGTTGAAGTCTCGGATAATGATGGTTCTCATTTAGATAACTATTGTTTGTTGAAGTCTTGGGCAATGATAATTCTCATTTAGATAACTATTGTGTGTTGAAGTCTCGGGTAATGATGGTTCTCATTTAGATAACTATTGTGTGTTGAAGTCTTGGGCAATGATGATTCTCATTTAGATAAATATTGTGTGTTGAAGTCTCGGATAATGATGGTTCTCATTTAGATAACTATTGTTTGTTTAAGTCTTGGGCAATGATAATTCTCATGTAGATAACTATTGTTTGTTGAAGTCTTGGGCAATGATAATTCTCATTTAGATAACTATTGTGTGTTGAAGTCTTGGATAATGATGGTTCTCATTTAGATAACTATTGTGTGTTGAAGTCTTGGGTAATGATGGTTCTCATTTAGATAACTATTGTGTGTTGAAGTCTTGGGTAATGATGGTTCTCATTTAGATAAATATTGTGTTTTGAAGTCTCGGGTAATGATGGTTCTCATTTAGATAACTGTTGCGTGTTGAAGTCTTGGGTAATGATGATTCTCATTTAAATAAATATTGTGTGTTGAAGTCTCGGGCAATGATGGTTCTCATTTAGATAACTATTGTGTGTTGAAGTCTTGGGTAATGATGGTTCTCATTTAGATAACTATCGGGTGTTGAAGTCTCGGGTAATGATGGTTCTCATTTAGATAACTATTGCGTGTTGAAGTCTTGGGGAATGATGGTTCTCATTTAGATAACTATTGCGTGTTGAAGTCTTGGGGAATGATGGTTCTCATTTAGATAACTATTGCGTGTTGAAGTCTTGGGTAATGATGGTTCTCATTTAGATAACTATTGTGTGTTGATGTCTTGGGTAATGATGGTTCTCATTTAGATAACTATTGTGTGCTGAAGTCTCGGGTAATGATGGTTCTCATTTAGATAACTATTGTGTGTTGAAGTCTTGGGGAATGATGGTTCTCATTTAGATAACTATTGCGTGTTGAAGTCTTGGGAATGATGGTTCTCATTTAGATAACTATTGCGTGTTGAAGTCTTGGGTAATGATGGTTCTCATTTAGATAACTATTGTGTGTTGATGTCTTGGGGAATGATGGTTCTCCTTTAGATAACTATTGCGTGTTGAAGTCTTGGGTAATGATAGTTCTCATTTAGATAACTATTGTGTGTTGAAGTCTTGGGTAATCTGTCTAGTTTGGCCAAGCGAGTAGGGATCGAAGAGGGAAGACAACCCGATACTCAAAAATGTCGTGCTGAAGTCGGATGTGTTGGGCCGAAAGGCGCAAATAAAACAGTTATACTGCAACCAAATACACAACGCAGACACGTCCACTTGCCGTCCGTTTAAGGGCGGATGATGAAGAGGTACACTCCTTTAGTCATCGGACGAACGCAAGCGAACAAGCAAGCAAGCACATGTTGGACAATTAATAAGGAGAGATAATAACCGAATAAAAAACCAAGCCCTCATGTGGGAAATATCAGGTAATAGCAAAAGGGACCGACCCAGAGAGGCACTGAGAATAACATTGATGAGAGAGGCAAGAGCAGCAGGTGTCGGATCCCTCAATGAGATAGAGTTGCTTGCACAGAACAAAAACAAATGGCGAGATTTGATATACAATCTTTAGAATGATTGAAAACTGCTAGAATGGAAATGTAGATAAGAGAATGAGTATATGGGTCAATGCCCTATGGGCCGGCTACAGCTCGGAAGGCCAATAGATAGATAGAAAGTGAGATTAAATTAAAATGTATATATATCTCAGTCTACTTATATAATTCTAACATTTGGGATCCAAACATACAAATTAGAGTGATCAGTGGAAATGTCTCTAATCAGATGGGTTTTTAGAACATTGACATTGGATGCATACATCACATTGTGGTCATTGAAAAAGCCCGGAATAGATTAATGAAAGATAAGGGCCAATTCATCACCAAGTCACTAGGAAAATAATGCAACGAAATTTGAGAAGACACTGCTATTTAGTAATACCATCGTGCGTGAAAATACATTATACAAGAGACCATAACTGAGGTAGATTGCAACAAAGGATGATAAATATGCAAAAAAAACCATCATACTAGAAACCATAACTGAGGTAGACTACAACAAAGGATGATAAATATGTAAAAAAAGCAGCATACTAGAATCCATAAATGAGGTAGATTGCAACAAAGGATGATCAATGCGTGAAAAAATCGTCATACTAGAAAAACTACCAGAGGTAGATTGCAAAAAATGATGATAAATGTGTGAGAAAGATCATACTAGAAACTATAACTAAGGTACATTGCAACAAAGGATGATAAATGTGTGAAAAAAACACATCATACTAGAAACTATAACTGAGGTACATTGCAACAAAGGATGATAAATGTGTGACAAGATAAAAACCGTAAGGGCTGGGTCTGGAATTCTACAAATCAACCCCCAAAAAATAAATAAACCACAAATTAGTGGGAATATGATGGTATAGGCAATGAGTAGAATTTATTCGGTCACTTGTGGCCTCAGATAATTTTGTGAGACAGACCTTGTGTGACCTTTTCGAGTTATTCCACCTTTCCACAACTGCCAATACAAAGTAGATAATTTCAAGGTAATCGGACAGTTCCATGGTTTAAACTGGACTAGTTAGGACAGGAGATTGAGTTCTATCCTGATCAAAGACTTCCAGGTTCACTCAGTTTTAATGGCAACCCGTTTTCTGGGAAAGAAAGACTCTATTGGTGTAATACTGACCATAGTATCTCAAAAACCATTTGCTGAGAGTATATAAAAATAGGAACACTTCCATAATATTCCATAAAAACTCCGCCACCATGTGGCGATGTGGGGGCTATTGTTTTCTTTATTCATCATCATCATCAAGTACCGTGCCTGCTAGCGTAGGTGTCATGTGTCTCCACAACTTTCGATCTCGACAGTTATTTCTGATTTCTGTTGTTGACCTTCTGCCACGTCATTCTCTTAAGTTATCTGATATGTCCCTCTTTGCTTCCCTGTATCTCTTCATCCCCCTACTCTACCAGTTATTACAATATATTACAGTTGTTCTCTTCTCATTACACGGCCAAAAAATGATGATTGTTTCTTCCTAATATTGGAAATTAGCTCTCTTTTTGTTTTGACCTCTTTCAGAACATTTTCATTACTCTTCTTAGCTGTCCATGGTATACTCTCAACGTTCTTCTGTTAAACCACATTTCGACAGACTCCAGTGATTTTCCTGTCTGTTGTCCTATCGTCCATGATTCACATCTATATGTTAAGACTGGCTCTACGTAACATTTAAGAACTCATGTTTTCGTTATTAGAATAATTGAATATAAAATAAGGGTAGCATGAAGGCAGCCGTTATATGAGTTTGCTCTTTTGTATTGATTTATTATCGCGTCTGGTCCTGATAAGTAAGGTAGGGCTTCTCGTAATCTGACAGTTGATTTTACATGGAATAGTAGTTCAGATAAATCGCCGCATTCAATTATTTTAAACAGCAAGAAAATACACATTCCATGTGTTCTTTCTTCCTCTCTCTTTCCTTATTTTCCTGTCAGCGTCGAGGGAGATTGAATGTGTGGCCTTTTCCTCTTCTCTTCGCTTATGCTGCTGTTATATTGCTTAGTGCTTCTAATATTCAATCGAACCATCTTTTTCGTGGTCGACCCTTGGGACTGGTGTTCTCGCAACGCTTATTGAAGACTCATTGAGTTGTGTTTTGATCACTCTGACTTGTCACGTGGCCAAACCAATTTAACTCTTGTTTCTTTATATTTTATATGGCAGGGGCTATTCCTAGCTTTTTTATCAATTCTGTATTTCTGATCTTGTCTCTCAGACTGTTTCCTGTCATTCATCTAATACATTTCATCTCTTAAGCTGTTATTTTTCCTTTTGTTTTTCATCTAGGTTCCAGGACTGCCACTGCTAGCACAACCTTGGGATAAAGATTGTGTTGTAGAGTGTCCGTTTTGTCTCCAGAGTTATTTCATGGTTGGACAATAGTGGTGATATCTGTCCAATGATTTGACCTGCTTGTATACATCAAGAGTCTATCTCTGCTGTTTGTGAATTGTCGTTTGTCACTAAACTTCCTAGGCATTTGAATTCCTCTACCTGATTTAGTTACCTGTTTTTTACAGTTATTTTAATGTTCTGTTTCTCTTTTGCGACATTCATGATTTCTATTTCGTTGATCTTGATTTTCATGTTGCATTTTGTGAAAATCAACGTCAAAAAAATAAAAATCATGATTGTCACAATTGCACTTATTTAATTGAGATG
>JAVIAB010000101.1:36161083-36278583 GCA_032433765.1 Megaustenia siamemsis
TCTTCTCATGATGTGCCCGAAAAATGTTGATTGCTTAATTCTGATGTTTTTTTAAGAGCTCCCTTTTTGTGTTGGCCTCTTTGAGAACTTCCTCATTGGTCTTTTTATCTGACCAGGGAACTTTCAACATTCTTGTTCAATCTATACACTGAGAAAATCTTTAAAAACTTCACATAGATGCCAGGCCAACACATTGTGTGTGGCCCTTTTCTTCGTGTCAGACGGTCTAGTGGAGGCTATCGTGTATTTTTTGAGGTATTGTTTTTGCCGAACAGCTTATCTCGTGGCTAATTCTACCAGTTTTTGACAAACACACGCGGTCACATAATGAACAAGTCAGGTTCGCTGGTCCACAGGGTTTACCATCCTTTTTCATGAGTCTTTTCTCTTCTAAGTTTTGTCTTAGCACAGTCTCAAACGTTGTTATACCGTTCTTTATACATGTTCTCCATGATGTGCGATCACTTGCCAGATGTTGCCAGTCGTTTTCACAGATGGAGAAGTCTTTCAGAGATGATTTGTAGATATCTCTATATCGTAGTTTAGGTCGGCCGATTTGTCTTTTTCCGTGTATTAGTTCATCATATAGTATTTGCTTATAGTCCGTTCAGATTCGTTTGCCTAGACATTAATTTATTTTTTTTCAAAAACGTATTGTTCATTTGCATTGATCTTTTGAAGTTAGGTTTAGAATACTAATGTCGCTATAAAAATATTTTTTTTTATCAAAGAAATGTGATCCAGTTTCAAAGATGCCTTATTTAACCTACATTAAAAAAAAGTTAATCGATATTATAAACACCGGCGGGATTATGTAGATGCTTACATCTCACAGCTGATTCTTTAGCATATAGGCATGACCTTCACGGCTGAATGCGCACCGTCCTAAAATAGTTATGTTTCCACTATAAATTTTTATAAAGAAATGTTACATATGAAATTTCCCGTTTAGCACAAAATGACATTTTAGCCGAAACCGGAAATTATGTGACGTCAAAATCACGGCCGTAGACTCGAGTTCGAGTCATAATTCAGAGGCAAATCTCAATATTTACAGAAAGGAGGCGGCACTATCCATATTATCTTCTGCAAGTCTATGTGAGAATGAATATAAAGGCAAAATATTGTACTGAGCATAACATTGCTATAAAGATGTATCAATACTTCTGCAGAGAGCGTAAAAAGGGACATCTTTATTGTTCTTTATCAAACCCTGAGAAGAGAACAATGCATATTTTAGGTTTGTGTAAACGTTCATTTGATCGAATAGTTAAAGGAAGCGGATATTTATTGCCAACAAATGCAAGAAAGCAAGGAAGGAAAGAAACGTTAGACAGTTTTGATAAGGACCTAGTAAAAAGAGAAATCTGTCGAATGTTTGATATAAACGAAGAAGTGACACTTAGAAAGTTGAAGCTTTGGCTGAAAACTAACAACGACATTGAAATATCAAAAAACTTCATTATGGAAAATATTAAGAAGTGCAGGCTTCACCTTTAGAAAGTATGCTGGTGGAAAAAACATTATTTGTGAGAAGCCACATCTAGTAGCTCTTAGAAGCAAGTATTTACGTGAAGTGAAGGAAATGCGCGAAAATGATTATGATATTGTTTATTTAGATGAAACTTGGATCAACGCTCATCATACAAATGAAAAGGAATGGCAGTTAGCAGATGGAAGTATTAAAAGATCAGTACCAAGCAGTAAAGGGCAACGTTTGATAGTTGCACATGCAGGTAGCAGACATAATGGGTTGTTGCAGAATGCTCATCTCGTTTTCATTTCAAAATCCATAGACAATAGAGACTATCACTCCAAAATGAATGGGCACATATTTAAAGACTGGATCGAGAAAAGTATCATTCCAATATTAGATGGACCTTCTTGTCTGATAATGGACAATGCTTCATACCATAACGTAGTTAACGTAGAAGATAGAATCCCAACATCATCAAGTACAAAAGATGCAATCAAAACGTGGCTCATAAAAGAACACATACAAGTTAACGACAGCTACTTGAAACCCGAATTGCTTAGCCTTGTAAAACAGACACAACGTACAAAGATATTTAAAATAGACAAGTTAATTCAAGAACATGGCCATAGATGTTTGAGACTACCTCCATATCATGCACACTTAAATCCTATAGAACTAGTTTGGGCAAAAGTTAAAGGACACGTAGCATATACAAATAAAACTTTCAAATTATGCGATGTTGAGACACTTACAAATCAGGCTCTATCAAATATAAATAAAGACTACTGGGTAAAATGTGAGGATCATGTGTTACGACAAGAAGAGGAATATTGGAAAAAGGATGGTTTGTTGTTTGTTCAGCCGAAAGCAGTAATCGACCTATTTGACTCGTCTGATTCTGAATGATCATTACTCTGATTAAGTCTACAGATAAATAGTTTGATTTGCAAAATTTCCTAGTTGATTTGTTAAACAGTTTATTGTTCAAGACCACCCAAGCAAAAAAAAATATGTTATAAGCAAACCAACAACCATTACTTTGAATGGAAGCCTGCTTGAGTCAGTACAGAAGTTCAGCTATCTTGGATCCACTATTACAGCCACACTTTCCTTAGATGAGGAACTAAATGTACGTATTTGAAAGGCAGCGACAACATTTGGGAAACTCACACCAAGAGCATGGAACTATATCAAATTGACTCTACGAACAAAAGTTCTATATATAATTTAAAATTTGTATACTTGCCACCAAGTAAAATTTTATGGACACGCCTATGGGTCATCGTTGCACTAGATTACTGTAAAACATTTTGATTAGGGTCAAAATAATAGTTACATGGGCAAAGATCAAAGGAATTCGCCGCTTTAAGAAAACCGTTATAGCTAGACATCGAGTAACACATATGTTCTCGTGACATGGACATTTTAACACCGTATGCCAAAAATCATGTGAAATCATCAAGAACTTTTTGAATTATAAATCATAACATCTCGGCAAACGAATCTGAACGGACTATAGTAATGCGCTTTTCTTCCATTCGTTGAACATGCCCTAGCCATCTTATTCTTCTACTTCTGAGCATCGACATGATTGTTGGGGTCTTAGCTCGTTGCGGGACGGTTAAGTTGGTTATTTTGTCCTGCCATTTGATGTGCATTATTCTGCGGAGACATCGCATGTGGAAGACATTTAGTCTTTTTTCCTGGTTTGAGTATGTTGTCCATGTTTCAGATCCATATAGTAGTGTGCTAAGCACACATGTTTTATATATTAAGAGTTTAGTCTTTCGAGTTAGTTTCATGTTGTACCATTCCCTTTCAGTGAGTTTGGCGAAGGTCGTAGCTGCCTTACCAATTCGACAGTTTATTTCTTCATCAAGAGAGATAGTTTGCGTAACTGTGGATCCAAGATATGTAAATTTCTGTACTGATTCTAGTGGGCAGTCTTTTAGAGTAATAAATAGAGGTTTGATGTAACCTTGATTTAGTATTACTGTCTTCTGAACATTAATTGACAGTGAAAAAAATGGTCGCATGATTTGACCAGTTTGTTGAATAGCGACTGTAGGGTGGTTTCACTATGAGCGACTAGGGCTGCATCGTCAGCAAATAACAATTCTTTAAGTAGGGCAACATTTGTTTTGTTTTATGCTCTTAGTCGTGTTAGGTTGAATTGTGAGACATCTGGTCTTGTGCGAATGTAAATATCTCCTGAGCTGTTTTTATTACTTGCACTTATAGGGGTGTTGTGGTCGTTATTGCACCGTCTGTCCTTCTTTCCCAATGAAACTCGGAACACATTTATGGCTGGGCGATCAAAGGAGCGGTTAAATGTGATCGACTATACATTTTCTCATTAGTAGTCCACTTCACTAACCTCTGATATGCAGATTGCTTTTTTTTTTTTCATATCAACCTTGGAAATTGTAACAATGATTGAGCAGACTGGGATACCCAATCGGAAGTTATTTTTTTATGTCAATGGCTCTTTACAGCTATATATTTATACGTTGGCAAATCAAAGATCCGGGAATATAAATTACTTCAAAGAATGGATATACCCGATATGGTACGTTGTAAAACATCCTGAACATTTTATTTTTAGACAGAAACTCTATCAGAAATGGCACACCGATCTTAGAAATGTGCTGTTAATAATATCGATTTTGTGAATGGTTTAACATCCTTTAGAGTTGGATTTTTAAAACATTTATTCGACTGAAATAGAGCAGGGAACATGAGGTTCTTTTATTCCCCAATAATGTTGTTTTAAATTGACGCCGACTCAGCCGAATATAATTGGAACTGAATTTGACATCATTAACGGTACAATAGATGGTTGTGCATGTCGACTTGTTTTTGCAGAGATTAGTGAATTGCCTTATCCGTTCAGGATTTATTTTTTTGTTCTTGCTTTAATGTATTTTTTTTTAATGGAACTAGGATGAAGAGAAGTGATTGTGACTTGCTGATGAAAGTCGTTTGCAGGTGAATAGGGTATGATAAAGGTCGCCATTGTCTACAGAATGTGCACTCGTTTATGCACTTTGGGAGATCCTGTGACACGAGATCAATTGGGTATTTTCTCGACTGCAATGAAACTGGCTCCATCGGCGGAGTACAACATCGTAAAATTGATTTATAATTAGGCAGCATTATGACTATCAAAATGATCATTAATGGTAACAGAAAATATAATAAACAGAAAATAAACAGATGCATATAGTAAATCAATCCAAGTGCAATTAAAAAAAATAATGCGATAAGACAGAACCATGCATGAAATGATTGTCAAATCCGATCAAATATTTGTATTCAAAATAGATGAAACCATTATTTCAGATACGGGTTTCCATTTTGCCATTGCACAACGAATATACAAATTAAAAAAATAATATATATATATATATATATATATATATATATATATATATATATATATATATATATGTATATATATATATATATACTCTAACAAATACAAACACTCACATCATGATTTATATGTATATATATTCATACAATCACAGGAGATAAAGTACTAGCTCCTACACCCTTACCCCGCTACATTGTCTCCGTTGGTGGCAAGTTGTGGTTGGACCTAAGATAAATTTCACCGATTACACCCTAAATTTACAATTCACCGACAGTGGGATTCTAGAACAATAGCCTGCAAGTTAACATGAACATATTAACTTGGTGAAGATCCTATAAACGCCCATATTGTGACGTGGTCACAGAAATTAGCTACTTTAAAGGCAAATGAATACCTTTTTTTTATTTCTTCTTCTCTTCTTCCGCGATCATGACTCTGTCCGCGTAGAATCCCAGACCTTCTCACGAAGCAGCTGTCTGTTAAAGTGATTCGTTTGCCACGTATAGTTTCTCTTCCAGGGAAGTGGGAGTGGCCCACAGTGTGCTTCTCAGGTCTTTGTGCTGGGGCAATCCTGTAGAGCATGTGGTTTCTCATTCTGTTGCGGAGGTGAAGTATGATGACTTGATCCCTCCTTGATAGTCGGTGGTATCCATCCCACTCGGCATTGTTTGGAACATTACTGGTTCACTAGTTGCCAGTTCTTTGGAGGTTGCAATGAAGTTGCTCCTCTTCAGTCTTCTTTTTCCGAAACCAGCTATTCTTTGGTGCATGGGGTGACTAAGGAGCCTTTAATATTTCTCCGCTTGTTGCATTACTTTAGTTTTCCGCCTGTCTTCTAAGGGTTGTAAACCTGTTACTGTTTCCAGAGTCTTAATAGGTGTAGATTACATAGCACCAGTGATGATGAGGGCAGCCTGGTTTTATGTTCTGTTAATTTTGCTAAGCTGCGATTTGGAAGCTGTAGCCCAGGTCGTGACTCCATACTGTAGGACTGGTCTTACTCTTCCTACGTATAGTCGTTTCAAGATATTGCTGTCTGCTCCCCAGTCCGTTCCTGCCAATTTCTTCATATATGTTCGATTTCTGGCTCTTTTGTTTGCTCTCTCTATCTGGTTTTTCCATGTCATTCTGCGATTCAAGGCGACACCAAGATATGTAGGGTTTTGATCAGTAGGAGGTGTATGGTCTTTTATCTTCAATTTTACAAAGAGAGTGTTTCTTGATAGGCTGAAAATTATGTATGTAGTTTTTTTTTTTTTCATTAATAGGTAATAACCAGGTGTTTGTCCATTTTTCAAGATTCCCTAAGACATCTTGCATTCTGGAACTAGCCACTGAAATTGATTCTTCACGTGCCCATAACGCCATGTCGTCTACGTACATTGATGTGTATTCTGTGTGGAATGTCCATTACAATGGCATTTATGAAAATTAAGAAGAGTGTTGGGAAATGTTTAGTGGGTATTTCTTGCACCTAAGAATGCTGATATATTTGTCTGCATGGTTATTGTCATATTTGGGCTCATTTCGGTGTTCCTTTTGTGGGCTTGGTGGCAATATATATGCTGATTTATGCTTGTTAGCATGCATTGTTACATACACATTCTTATTTTTACACATCGGTCCGGGGTACTCACACATAGTTAGATTTGCATAGTGTATAAATATCCTGTACCCACCTCCCTATAATTTTAGAACCCGTCGTCTCGCCTCACCGCATTTATAGTTGGTCTTCCGGCCTCGCTGTTTGAGTCCATTCTCAGACTGACCGCACTCTGGAACACAGGGAAGTGACCTCTTTTTTTTTATTTTCCTCTCGTGAGTGTCTAGCATATTATCGCCATGTAGTTTGATTTGTGAATATACCCTTATATATATTATGTGTGTTTGTTGTTCGTCCAGCCGAAGGCCTCTTGGCCGAAACGTTGACTTTTGTTTCGTCCATTTCCAAGTAAAGCTGTCACCATACATTTTTTTTCCTCTTTTTTTTATTATTGCTTTTATCATCAGCTTTACAGCAGCTTCGCATCTCTACGCATCTTGGTGCATCTCGATGCCTTTACCTCTATCGAAAGCCTTCTCCATGTCGACCCGCACTGCCAGTGTGTGTTTCTTTTCTTGTAGAGCATCTTCTATTTCCTGTGCGATGTAGGTGACCAGGTCTTCAGTTGATCTGTGCTGACTGAAACCACTTTGTTGTGGTATGATTTGTTGTTGTGTCTCCAAAATCCACATCAGTCTTCTGTTGACCAGCCTTTCCATGAGTTTGATCTGGCAAGTCAGTAAGCTAATTGGTATGTAGCAACTTGGGTTCAGTGGGTCTTTTCCATGTTTGACAATGGGCACCAGAATGGCTTCTTTTTAGGTTGCCGGCATTTGACTTCTCTTCCAGCTGGCATTTATTATCCTTAGAAGCTGGCCCTTGGCTTTCTGTCCCAGAGTTAGGAGCATTTCGTTGGTGATTCCATCTTTTGAAGGGGATCTCTTGAGTTTTAACCCTTTGAGCGCTGCATCTAATTCTAATGGTGTAAAGATGGTCGTCTGATGCTCTTCTGGTGCTAAAGGCATGTGTTTTGCATCTTGATTTTCATTTCTTGCAGCTTTCTGTTGGTCTTTTGGAATATTTATTCTATTAATGTTTGTGTAAGTTTATATCAGTATGTTTGCTGCCCTTTTGCCTGTGTGGATGTTCTGATTATGTGCTAATGTTATTGAAGGTCGGCAGTTGTTTTCATCGCTCAGACCTTTCGCAAGTTTCCAAAGTTTATATCCATTGTTGTCTAGATTGAGGCTTTCTGTTTTGTCTTTCCAGCTTTGACTGGCTGATATCTTGAACTTTCTTATGTACTTGGCAGAGGCTGCTTTATAGACTATGTTGCTCTCCGTGCTTTGTGAAGATTCAGCTAGTTCTCTGGCAAAGTTCAGTTCCCTTCTAGTCTTTGTATTTCCTTGCTCCAGTATGGCTTGAAGTTTCTTCTAGCACCTCTAGGAATTGATTCTTTAGCAGCTTTCAGGTCTTTTCCCAGTCTGCTGTCTTGTAGTTCCAGCATGGAAGTGGTATTTGCAACTCCTGTTCGTGAGCAAGGTCCACTGAGAGTTTGACTGGTCTGTGGTCACTGTCGCCAAGTTGGTTCAGAGCTATTAAGTTATTATGTTGGACATGTCTCGTATTGCAAATGATAGGTCGGGAGTTGATGTTTTCCATCTTCTTGAGTAGACGGTTGGGTGTCCTCTCTGAAATTTATGAGTCATAAGTTGTTGTCTATTTCTCATTATTACACTTCTTCAATTCGAACATTGGACTCCTTATATTCCCATCGTTCAGAGTGACTTTTAAAGTCTACTACTACCAGACACCGTGTAGGTGTTATTTCCATTGACTCCAGGTTCAGCAATTTGTCATTAGGACAGTAGATGTTAAATATCCTTGTGCTAGTGGAGTTGATGTATAGTTCCCCAAAATAGGTCAGGGTGACAACTAGATTGTGCGTGTCATAACCTGCACTTGTCCAATCAGCGTAGACTTGTGTCATTCACTGAAAAAACTGGGGATGTTCATTATTGCACGGTGCACTACTAAATATGAACATGCCGATCACCCTCTGGCATTAAATATCCGGAACTGCAATGATACCTAATTGCTCTTATTTCTACAAACTTGCATCGCTGCTACATACATATACAGTTCACAGCACCTGATAAGTAAAGAAGATAACACATGTACTGAGTTATTGAGTTATTAGCGGGTCATTATCATTGCCCTCCGAACACGTCCATAAGTGCTCAGATCCCCTCCTCAGCAAGGCCCGCAGTGTCCAGCGACTGACGACTCCAGTTCTGTGTTGGTTGATAAGTCTTCTTATACGCCCACTAAGTTTCTCAATTCTGGCTGTGCCCATTTTAACTCCCATCTCTTTCATCCGAAGGAGTGACGTGGATTTGTGGTTGTCGAAGTCCTGTGCTCTTCCCACATCTCAGAGGGCATTGATGATGTCCGCCCGATCCATTGGTTGACCGTCCTCAACGACAGCACAGCTAACCAACCTATCCGCTCTTTCATTTCTCCGTACACCCGCATGTACAGGTACATAGACAAAGGTGACCTTACATACTTTTGACTTCTGCAATGACCCTAACCATTGCATGCATACAGAGCTCGCCTCCTCTTTTTTATCATGCTCATCGAATAACTCAGCATACAGGTATATATTTTCCATTTACTAATTTCATGCTGTGAAATTATGACTGTACAGCAGCGAGACGGATCTGAAAATGGAAGTTTCATTGACAGGGTCATAAATGATGTGCAATAGAAAAGATGATTGTTGTTAAAACTATAGTAACGAAGTGAGAAAAATAATAGTTCAAATAGACGCCAACTGCATTAAGTTATTTAATTGGAAATTAGATCTGTAACTGACGCGCATCCTGATAACCATAAAAGTATGTTTTTAACGACACTACTGCGGGTCATGGATACGTTTATTTGTGTGGTATATCAAGTGTGTCATTGTTTCTGAGTGCTGTAAAACATACTCTTCCTCCTGTGATTCGCAGAATTATCGCCTCAGAAGTTTCCCGCTATAAAATTAGCCATGTATTATTACTTCTCTCCAGTATAAAAACCACTGGAAACTACTATTCGTGCAGTTTCGTCCTATAAATGTTTGTCTGCAACACAAGTATTCAGCCCTACCGGGAGATACTTGTCTTAATAGGAAAGTACAGAAATACAATGTATTCCCGAGTTGTGATCGTACCGCTACGCTATAGTCATTAGATCAACATTTCAGTTTGGTAAAATAGAAAACATCAGTCAAGAAATGAAGAGAATGAAATTGAACATCTTGGGACTATGTGAAATGAGATGAAAAAGAGCAGGACTGTTACAACGCGACAGCGGAATTGTAATTTACTCTGGGGGAACAACACACGAAAGAGGTGTGTTGGCATCATGTTAGATAGAGAAAGAAGCAAAACAGTTAAAGGATTTTGGCCAGTATCATATAGAATTCTGCTAGTAAAATTGAGAGGTAGACCAATGGATATCAACATAATTTAAGTTTATGCACCAACAAGTAATAGCGATGAAGAAGACGTTTACACTTTTTACAATGAGCTAGTGATGGCTATGGAATAGTGTAAATCCTACGAAATAACTATTATATTAGGGAATTTCCATGCAAAGGTAGGAACTACTAAAGTGCAAAATGTGACTGGGTGGGGGCCATGGCCTTGGAGAGACGAATGACAGAAGGGATAGATTGATAGATTGGGCAAAGGCATATGAACTGATGATAGGTAACACCTGGTTCAAACAACACCCTAGGCGACTATGGACATGGCAAAGCCCAGACAAGAAGTACACAATCAAATTGATTTTATACTGGCACAGAGAAGATTCAGGAATGGGCTAACATCTGTTAAAACAAGGCCAGGAAAAGATTGCAATAGTGATCATGTACCAGTAGTTGGAAAGATAAGAATAAAACTGCGGAAGGCACATAAATCCCCAAGAAATATAAAATTAGAACTAGATATGCTTCAGGAGATAAACAGATGAGTGATAAGTACAGCACGATAGTACAAAATAGATATAATGCTATTGAGAAAGTACAGGACATCAAGGAGCAGTGGGGAATGCTCAAACAATCGATTCAACAAACTTCAAAAGAAGGAATACCAGTGACCAAAAGATTCAACAAAAAGAAATGGATGACAGAAGAAATATTACAACTAATGGATGAAAGAAGAAAACATAAGAAACAAGAACGGACATACAAAATATTGCGCAAAGAGATCCAGAACAAAAGCAGAGAAGCAAAGAAGGATGGTGACAACAGAAGTGTGAAGAAATGAAAAAAAAAACCAAAAAAAACAAAAGAAAGACTCAAAATATATGCACATTCAGTTACATGAATTAACAGGAAGAAAAGAAGTCAAAGTTTCAGGATGTGTGAAGTCAAAGGAAGGGAATATAATAATGGGATAGGAGAAGACAATAGAAAGATGCACATAATATATCAGTCAACTCTATGAGGATGAAAGACCAGAGCTAAACAATTCAAACGAAAACACAGGACAACCAATTATGCAGAATGAAAATGAAGTTTAGGATTAATCCAACACATGTAAAGAGGCAAAACTCCAGGTCCCGACAATATAACAATCGAAGAGATAATGCATTAGGAGAGCTGGAAGTACAAGTCATAACATACGACTACTCAATGACATATATAACATTGGACACATACCCGAAGATCTACTAAAATCTATCTTTGTAACCATACCGGAGAAGTAAGGAGCCACTGATTGTGAAGACCATCGCATTATTAGTCTCATGAGCCATATGACGAAAGTATTACTAAGAATCATTATGAGACGTGTAAGAAACAAAATAAAACCAGAAATAAGTGAGGAACAATGTAGATTTGTGGAAGGAAAGGGCACCAATAATACAATAAACATCTTGAGAACATTGATAAAAAGATTTATAGAGGTAACGAAAAAAAAATAGATATATATATATATATGTGATTTATAGACTACACAAACGCATTTGACAAAGTAAAGCATGTGGAAAAAAATCAATATGCTGGAGAAATTAAACATTGATGGCAATGATCTGCTAATCATAAACAAATCATGTACTGGCAACAAATAGCAGCTATACGAATTAACAACCAGACATGACAATTTCAACTTTTAAAACAAGGAGTCAGACAAGGCTGTGTTCTGTCGCCGGATTTGTTTTCACTTTACAGCGATCATATTCTGAGATCAATAGTAGACAAAACAGGAATTCAACGTTGAAGTCAACGGTCACAACATAAATAATTTGCGATATGCGGATGACACATTCATAATAGCAGAGACAGAGAATGAACTACAGAAAATGGTAGACATAATAGTAAAATAAAGCAACAAGACAGGTCTCAGTCTGAATAGTAAGAAACAGAAGTAATGGTCTATCCGAAGAAACAATCATCACCAGCATGCAACATAAAAATAAACAGAACACATTTGAAACAAGTGCAATGCGTCAAATACTTGGGCACAATAATAACATCGGATGGAAGATGCACCACAGAAATAAAAAGCAGAACAGCTCAGGCCAGATAGCATTTCAGAAGAAAAAAAATATCTAATGCGACAAAACCATGTCAATAGAAATGAGAAAGAGCGTTCATCGGAGCTATATAGAACCAATTCTGACCTATGGAAGCGAATCATGGACAGTAGACAAACAAATGTAAAGGCGATTAGAGGCCACAGAGATGGGATTTCTCAGAAGAATGTTAAAAGTTCCCTGGACAGTTAAAAAGACCAATGAGGAAGTTCTAAAAGAGGCCAACACAAAAAGGGAGCTCCTAAAGACATCAGAAAGAAACAATCAACATTTTTCGGGCACATCATGAGAAGAGGAAAGTTGGAATACTTGGTTACAACTGGCAAAATAAAAGGAAAGAGAGATCGTGAACGACAAAGAGAGAAAATACTGGATAGCTTGGTGTCACGGCATGGAAAACAGTCAACAACAGAACTGATACGATGTACTGTAGATAGAAGATTGTGGAAGGACATGATCGCCTACGCCAACCGGTACAGTAAATGATGATGAAATTCATGACAACACCTGCGTGAAAGACATCGCCCACTATATCAATTTTTTAACTGAGTGACAGTGTTCCCTAGCGTTCGGCTTCTCGTGGCAAGGCGCTGTGCCAAGGAGCACAGGTTCGATCCACTTTGAACCTCTTTGTTTTTCTATGTTGTTTGTCATTTTTTTCTGAGTGCTGTAAAACATATCTCTTCCTCCTATGATTCGTTGAATTATCGCCTCGGAAGTTTCACTCTATAATAATATGTATTTATTTTTATTTGACCCTTTGTTTACACATGTTTGATCTGCCTAATATCTAGAGCCTACACTTATCTAACAGTTGATGAAGTATTTATATTTAAATCATAGTAGTTGTAGATAGTGAAAATTATACATGAAGTCTAAGGGTATATTTACTTAAAATGGTTTCTGTTCAGTGCACTAGGATCACACACGATCACATTCTAAAAGCTTTTAATATTTCACGGATATATACATTTATATTTTCGCAATTTATCTTATCTCTATGGACTAACAATGTTAACTACAGGGTTAAAGAGTAATAGTCGCTATTAAAGTGCAGTCCCCATATTTATAATTAATGTATTTCACTGTAACTGATTTTTACTCTTTCAGATAAAGGAAGAACAACACACATTATCAGTGGAAACTGTAAGTTGATTGAAACCACATATCAGTAGGAGAATATGGGGTAAAGAAAGTCATTTTGAAATGATACATTAGAAGTGGATATATTATCTACAATATGTGGTGTCGTTATCTCTCACTACCATGACATCATTGAATTATAGCTGTCAACTTCTGTCGAAAGTTAGACACTGGCAAAATAGATTTAATGTTTATTATCAAACTTAACTTATTACATATAAAAGATATATCATTTAATTATAAAGTTGATTCTGCAGAATAAAACTAAACAGTAAAACGTGTAGAAAACGCTAACAACTATGGTCTTCGCTGTGTGATAGAAATATAATGATGCTAAAACATTCAATCAGATAAAACGAACATTATTACCGTCATTGTACGTTATCTCCGTACCGATGTAAGAGCATTCTTGCCGTGATGGTGCACGCTGTATATGTTCTTCTTTTCATTTGTTGATGTTGTCATTCCACTGCAGTTTCTCCCTACCTCTGCCTCGTTTACATTGGATTATCCCCTCCAAGAACAGCTAACTGGAACAGCTAACAGGGACAACTAATAAATAATGCGGGCAAATGGAATGAGTGCAGCATATAAACAAGAGAAAAGAAGCATATTATATCATATACAAATCCAGGAGTTTCAGAGCGGCAGTGATAACTTTTGAGTTATTTCCTTGATATCACAATCAGAGAGAGCTTGTGAAAGTAATGTCGGCTTTAAGAACAATTTCATTAATAAATTAACAATAACAAGGACGCGTGGATGCCATTTTCACTTGTTGCGATAGTAACCAATCATTTGAAGCAAACAACAGGGGCAACAATTCTATCTCATGCCGTTCATTCTATTTGTGGCTGTGAAAGTCAGAATATAGATACATATAGCAGAATCATTTTCCCAGAAAAAAATTAAATTTGTGCTGTTCGCTGAACTTGGAAAATCTGGAATACAAAGATGACATGGCGATTATCACTCTAATCCCATCAACACAGGAAAGAAAGGCAATTAACAAAAAGTATACAAATAAACAATTCACTTTTCCTACTTTTATCAGATTTGTTGAAACAGTTGATATGATGATGTTTACATCTGTTGAGAAAAGCGTTTTTTAATCTGTAATATCATATACCCTATTTTCAGTTTACATTTAATATGCATAAATAAGTAAAATGACTTCAACTATTTTAGATTAGATGCGCTATCTATGGCCCTTTTCGTCTTGTCAGACGGTCTAGTGGAGGCTATTATGTATTTTTTTAGGGTTTGTTTTTGTCGAACAGCTTCTCTCGTAGCTAATTCTATCAATGTTTGACAAACACACACGGTCAAAGAATGAACAAGTCAGGCCCACTGGTCCACAGGGTTTTCCATCCTTTTCCATGAGTCTTTTCCCTTGTAAGTTTTTCCTTAGCACAGTATCAAATGATGTTATACCGTTCCTTATACATGCTCTCCATGATGTGCAATCACTTGCCAGATGTTTCCTGTCATATTCACATATGGAGAAGTCATTCAGCGACGATGTACATATATCTCTGTATCGTGGTTTAGGTCTGCGTATTTCTTTATCTATGTGGGCTGATGTTCTAATTTGCCCTTCTTTCAGTGTATTTGCTTTAGCAAGTCCAGGGCACATGATCCTTACTTTCAATGTGCTAAGTTTAAACATTGGTGCTTTATTCCTCATTTCGCTTTGCCTACTCTGCCTGGGCACGAAATATGGAGATAGTGCTTTACCCAGTCTCTCTCGTATCTCCCTCTCGTCTTCGTATCAAGATGAGCTATAACAAAACATTAAGTATAACTACACTTTACATTGATTGAAGTTAGACATCTCTCTGCATAATATATTGATCATTTGGTACTGTACTTCGAAGAGGGAAATAATGTTTAGAAAAAAGTCACCAAAGATGATGTCATTGTTTATATCTAAGAGCAATGCGACAAAATGACGAGTTGCAGGAACTTTTGCAAGCCTCAACTTCTGCTGTCGACATGTAAACCCTCGTTGCCGTGTCGTGAACGAACATCTCTAAAAAACACCCCCCCCCCTCCCCCAACCTATTCTGAAAAGAAAAAAAAAACAAGTGAAAGGCAATGAAGGAGACAACGACAAATATCACTGTGTTTTTATGCTGAGACAAGTGATGTAGCTTTAACTTTTTGATTTAATTGGTTTCAGCATGATTTTTTTTTTTCCCTAGGCAACTTGAATAAGTGACAGTCCATTCTATTGTTTGATGAGAATCATTTGGTAGAAACGTCGTTTGTGTAGCCGATAAAGAACATCATGTATTCCGACTTTGTCAACAGATTTTGTCGCTGAATTCTACCCGTTTTTTGGGTGTTGTGCCATGAGGTGGAACAGATATAGGAAATACAAACAAAAGCTGATAGAATAGAATAAAATAGAATCGAATAGAATAGAATAGAATTATCCAATGCCGGTATCATTTTTTCTAAACCAATTCTCCATGTCTTCTCAGTGGGTCAAGCTAATGAAAAGTAAACTGGCTGTAAGTAAATGAGATTTAGTGAGAGCGTGACAGTAAATTATTTTATTGTATGGACCAATTATGTTCACAACTGTTTAGGTTTATAATTTTGTGGAAAGAAAACACCCGGGGATTATGCTCCTACATCTAAACCTCACGATGAGTTACCTCCATGAAACTAATCGAAAAATTAAGATGAAAGTATTTAATATACTGTGTATAGATGTCAGTTCTAAAAGGTCAGGCCCACTGTACAAAGTCTCCTTACAAAGAGTTTCCTACTACAGTTCTTAAATATAATGTACAGCCAGTTTTAACATATGAATGTGAATCATGTGCAACAGGACAACAGACAAGAAAATCACTGGATGCTGTAGAAATATGGTTTTACAGAAGAATGTTGGAGAATACCATGGACAGCTGAGAAGAGCAATGAAAACGGTCTGAAAGAGGTCAATACAAAAAGAGAGTTAATTTTATATATTAGGAAGAAACAATCATTTTTTGGCCATGTCATGAGAATGGAACAGATGTAATATAATGTGACAACTGGGAACATTGAGAGAAGAATAGATTAAGGGAAGCACAGAGAAATATTAGAAGACATCTTAAGAAAATGGCTTTGGTAGAAAGTCAACACCAGAAATGATAAATAACTGTCGAGATCGACGTTTGTGGAGAGACATGATCACCTACGACAGCAGGTACGGTACTTGATGATGATGATGATAATTATGATGACAGATGATCATCTTGGAGCATTTATGTTTTGTGTGTAACCATTCGCCTCTAATTAGCCTTGTACATACAAGTGAGTTAAAAGAGCACACACAAACTTCAGATACGTATCTTGTTCTGTTACGGGAGTTGGCTGATAAAGATGATTACACTGGATACTTGAGAATTAGGTTATCGTAGGTAACGTTCAAATGATAGGCGAATTATTGTTGTGTGTGTTTAATACATGTGGTGGGGTGTTGTTTTTACATATTTAAATTGGGCTTTGTGGGACGTCAGCACACGATAAAACACCTTTATGTCTACCATCACAGTAAAACATTGTAGTCTACATGCATGTCGGTCGGTCGGTCGGTCGGTCGGTCGGTCGGTCGGTCGGTCGGTCGGTCGGTCGGTCGGTCGGTCGGTCGGTCGGGCGGTCGGTCGGTCGGTCGGTCGGTCGGTCGGTCGGTCGGTCGGTCGGTCCGTCGGTCCGTCGGTCGGTCGGTCGGTCGGTCGGTCGGTCGGTCGGTCGGTCGGTCGGTCGGTCGGTCGGTCGGTCGGTCGGTCGGTCGGTCGGTCGGTCGGTCGGTCGGTCGGTCGGTCGGTCGGTCGGTCGGTCGGTTCGACAAAAACAGACCCTCAAAAAACACATAATAGACATATATGTCTATCTGTCTGTCTATCTGTCTATCTGTCTATCTGTCTGTCTGTCTGTCTAACTGTCTATCTGTCTATCCATCCATCCATCCATCTATCTATCCATCCATCCATCCATCCTTCCATCCATCCATCCATCCATCCATCCATCCATCCATCCATCCATCCATCCATCCATCCATCCATCCATCCATCCATCCATCCATCCATCCATCCATCCATCCATCCATCCATCCATCCATCCATCCATCCATCTATCTATCTATCTATCTATCTATCTATCTATCTATCTATCTATCTATCTATCTATATATATATATATATATATATATCTATATATATATTTATATCTATTGACCATTCAAGCCGTAGTCGGCCCATAGAGCATACACCCAGATGCTCTTTCTTGTATCTAAATTTGTATTATAGCAGTATTCAATCGTTGTAAAACATCTTTCTGTAAATCTCACCACTTGATCCTGTTATGTGCAAGTAACTCTATCTCATTGAGGGATCAGATTCCTTCTGTATCAAGAGCTAGACAAACAATAATCAGGTTCATTATTGCTTGTCTAGCTAAATAGGTTGTTTAGCGAAGAACATTGAATAAATTTGCAAGTACAGTAGCTGCTCGTCTAAATCAGCGTTTTCCAAAACTGTGGCCCCAGTCCGAACTCGATTTGTTACTTAATCTCCGTGTCCTTTCATATAGCCCTTGTTTATATATATATATATATATATATATATATATATATATATATATATATATATATATATATATATATATATATATATATATATATATATATATATATATATATATATATATATATATATATATATATGCACACGACAGTTACATAGAAATGTATGTTTTAATGTATAATGGTTGCAATTACAATTTGCAAATTGTTTTTTAATGATTCGCATATCCTCGATGTTTAATTACTCCAGCATATTGATTATTCCCACATGTTTTACTTTGACAGATGCTTTTGTGTAGTCTATAAAGCACATATGTAGATCTTTCTTTACCTCTATAAATCTTTCTATTAATGTTCTTAACGGTTACAACTACATTTAAATGTGTAGATTTCTGAACGAACATGTTTGTCACCACAAGAGTGTCTGGTCGCATACCTTCATTATAATAACTGAACACATGGATTGTGTACGACATTGCAGTTACCAGAGGATAATACCCATTTATCCAGAGGGAAAAATCCATGGCAAAGAAACTTGACTGAATATTGTCGATACGTCTTCTTCTACTTTGTCGATGTAGGCACGATGTCTATCTAATCGGAGACATAATGTGTCTTGTCTGTAGCTACACAATCTTCTTTTTTTCACAAATAAGCATCATTAGAACTTCCCAAACAAAAACAATGAAACATATTGCAATTGCAACAATTATATAATTTTACTTTAAGTGTAATGCTAATGATACATTTTCTATTGATAAAATATTATTACTAATTATGTGTATATATATAAACCACAAATAAATGGTTAATTTGATCACGGTATATTATTGCTTTCACATTCTCACACAACCCTTTGCAAATGACTAAAGAGAAGAAGACATTTAGGTTAGGCAGTGATCACGTTCGTGGTGGGGGAGGGAAGAAGAAAGAAAAGAGAATAGAGTCGCTGCAGACATCAACAGCATTACGACCATCTAGGAGAGCCACTTTTGTAGTTCGTCAAATACTTCTGATGAGCAGTTGTCATCTTAGACGTCGCTAATGAAACAGTTAATTGCATGAACAAATGCGATTTCTACGGTTTTATTCTGCAAGCAGCTGTTTTCATATGCATGGTCGTGGCATGTCTCCCCAAATGTACCATATTTGTTCTGCTCCCCCTCCCCTAGATTATGCTGTGGCTACCCTGGGCTATGAATGCAGGTTGAGAACCACTGGTCTAAATGATCATGTCACTCCACAAATAGATATCGGCACTAATGTTCTGTAATTCAAGAGTTGACTTTCATATTTTGTCTATTCGGAATCATCAGTGGCTGGACCCTGCGAGACTTGCTGAGAATGGGATCTGAGCTCTTATGGACATGTTCGGAGTGTAATGATGATGACCAGAAATAAATCACTAATTCAATATGTGGCTACGTTACTTGGTTTCTTTAGTCTATATTCCAGTATAGCGTATCAATACACAAGTCGATTTTCCAGAGGTCACAAATTCCAGTTGTCGCCTTTCATTACACGGACTGTAATTAATGGATATTAGTATATAAAAATAACATAGCATTATGGAAATGTGCCAGTCAGATACCAGTGGATAAAGAGATACAGCGAAGATGATGGAACTGGATTGGACACACACTGCGGAAGCCAACTGCGAGTATTATACAACAGACCGTTTTTGAAATCCCCAGGGAAAAGACAAATAGGAAAACCAAGGAGTTCTTGGAGAAGACATATAGAAGAAGAGATGAAGATGATGGGGAAGACATGGAATGATCTTAAAAGAAAGGCAAAAAACAGAACGACTTGGAAAGTGTTTGTTGAGGACCTATCCTCCACAGGGTGCTGAAAGGTAGAAGAAGAAAGAAGTAAATACAAATAGGTTCCGCTTTACATTGATTCTTTTCAGCACCACAGTTACATTTATTTGAGTCAATCGTGTTCTGGTAAATATTCAATACCATTTCAACGATTTGGCCTCAAGATAGTCCTCTATAGAAGTATATTCTCCCTTAAATTTGAATTGATTTGAAAGACATAATAGTCTTCCGTTATCATTTTAGTGCAAACATTATTGTTTGAAAACACGCATGCCCATATATAGTATATGTTGAAAAAATGATAATGCCAGACGAGGTATAGTGAATTTTTCTGGAAGGTTATTATAACAACAGTGATAATATGTATATGTTTAGAATTATAGATTTCTTAAATATAAATTGCCTGCATATTCCTAGACCCGTAATACGTTAGACTCAAACTTTACAGTAAGTCATTTGTTCTAACATTAACTTTAATATCAGTAAGAACGTTTTCAGTTCCTCCTTTTCTTCCTCCTCTTCGTTGTTTCATCGTTTGCCATCTCAGCGTCAATAAGAATTATATATTACATACTTTTCTCTACTGTGGGTTTCACTGTACCCATTTCCTAGAGACTGAGTTTGCCTTGTCAGACCGAAAAAATGCAACCACTGATGGGGAGCGACCCCGAACCAATCTATGCAATAACTTCCAGAGAGTAGTCATTCAGTGGATACCATCACACTGTAAATAACACGGGAACGAACGCGCAGACAAATTAGCTAAAGTGGGAATGAGATTACCATCCGCTCATTTATAATGAAGCCAAATCCATCCTCAAAGGTCATCATCAAGTACCCTGCCGGTTGGCGTAGGCGATCATGTCCCTCCACAATCTTCTATCTACAGTGCATCGTATCAGTTCTGTTGTTGAATGTTTTCCATGCCATGACACCAAGCTATCCAGTATTTTCTCTCTTTGTCGTCCGCGATCTCTCTTTCCTTCAATTTTGCCAGTTAAAACCAAGTATTCCAATTTTCCTCTTCTCATGATGTACCCGAAAAATGTTGATTGCTTCTTTCTGATGTTTTTTAAGAGCTCCCTTTTCCTCAAAGGTCAGTACTATAAAAAATGGAAACGAGAACACCCAAAGCATAACAAGAGGGACGGATACCACCAACTATCAAGGAGGGAAAAATTAGAAAAAAAAATAGAAAAAATGGTATGTTAGAAGCTTTACGTGATTAGTAAACGACACAAATTAAACGACGTTTCAGCCCAATAGGCCTTCAGCAGGAACAAATAAAATAAAAACGGATATGTAAGTGAAACTAATCCTACATAGCTAGCCAGTAACGAAACAACCAAAACAAAAATAATCGAAATATGCTAAGGAAAATAAAAATGTCTTCCCTGTTTGTCAGACCGAGGTCAAAATGAAAAAGAAATGGTAACCTGAGTGTGGCTATCGTGTATATGCATAAATGTGCAGAAATGTGCGCAAATGCACACAGAACCAGCGGAGTTCACATCGGGGTCAGTGTGCAAACACAAAGGAGAAAGAATATAACAGTAGACTAACAGGTGCTCAAAAGGCGGTAAGAGTGAGATGTCTGAGAGTGGGGTACAATAAAAACAAATGAGGGGTAAGGAGCACAGAAAAAAAAAGGTATAGAGGAGAAACCCGGGGGTCTCATTGGGGACTAGAGGAAGAAAACTATAAATATCATGGCATAGTAGATAGACCAAAGACCACAAATATGGGCAGTACAGAAGGCTATGCAAAAGGGAAGGAGTAACCGGAAGGAAACTATGTGTATGATTGGTACAACCAGCCTATGCCACTGTACACTGGGCAATATGACTACAAAACATGTTCTACTGGATTGCCCCCAGTACACAAACTTGAGAAGATCAATGTGGTCCAGACCCACCACCCTGGAAGAAAAACTATATGGGGCAATCGATTCACTTAAACAGACAGCTGACTTCATGACTGAGTCTGCAATCCTACTCTGAGTCTTGATCGCAGAGAGAGAGAGAGAGAGAACCCGAACACTTCTGGTCAGGAAGCGAGCATACTAATCATTCAGCCACCGATGCTCCAACAAACTAATGATACCAATGTGGTAAAGATATTGTTTAACAAACTAATGATACTAATGCCATGGATATATTGTTTAAATAAACCTATGTGCGACTTATCATCATTAGTTTCTTGTTAGCGCATTGGTTTCCTAGTAAAGGGACTGATGATTCTATTCAGATCGAAAAAATTCCAGCAAATTCAGCTAAAAATATAGGACACCTTGGTCATTGCGTTGAAGGAAGTAACAGCACCAAACAAAGCACTAGCTATCTCAACTTTAAATACTGTGATCTAATGCGATAAAGTTGAATGTGTCCACATCACATCGAAATGTTTCGCGGGTTTGGGCGTGTCAGAAAAGGAGGTAACCAGAACAATAAAACGAGTGAGATTATTGGAAGAAATAACATTGTATTTGATAAGATATGCAATAAGATTAAGAAGGGATTATCTTAATATAAGAGGCTAACATGTTTGCTTGTGTCCTAATGTGCAAAATGGTTGTGCATTAACAGAACAGGAGACTGCACATAAATCATCATCAGGTGCCTTTTCTGCTAGTGTGGATGTCATGCTCTCCACAAGTGGAGGGCATAAACAATCATTCATTGAGTTATTGAGTTATTAATATTAAGCATTACTTATTATTAATTAGTTATTACCTGAGTTATTACTATTGTTGAGTTTTCTTTCACGTTAATCTTTATCAGTTTAAATGCTTGACATTACAGATTGCAAGTTGCTTACGTTGTCTGGAGGTGTGTCCGTGTGTGCTTCCTCTTACCTAAATCATTTCCAGTGACCACTAGATAAGAAACATCGCCGCATCTCAATTAATGGCCTAAGTTAATACATTGTTTCTCTTCTGATGTTTTAAGAGGCCTAATTTCCCTTGACTTCTTTCAGAATAATTTCAATACCTACTCATCATCATCATCATCATCGAGTGCCTTCTCCGCAACGAAGATTTGCTACCATGGAGCGCCATTCTGCTCTGTCTTCTTGCTTTAATGGTGCAGGTCGCCATAGGCTGGTTTGTCCATCTTCTGATGTTACTCCTTCATGTTAGTCTTGATCTTCCTCTGCCTCTTTTACCTTATATCCCCCCCCCCCCCGGATTACTTTTAGTAGGTTTTTGTGTCTATTAACATGGCCAAAAAATCGCGTTTGTCTTGTTTGAATTGTGCTAAGTAGTTCTCTTTTCATTTTTAGTTGTTTTAAGACTTCATCGTTTGTTTTCTTTTCCTTCCATACATATTTTTCTATATATCATCATTTCAAAGGCTTCAATTCTCTGTTCTGTTCTCTTGTCTAATGGCAGTGTTTCTGCATCATATATGAATATTGAGAAGATATAAAATTTGGCGATTCTTAGTTTTAGCCCTGTTGTTATTTGTTTTAATGTTGGTATGTTCTTCATGACATTAAAATTACTTTTCGCCATTCCTATTTTTTTTTGTTTATTTCAGTTGTACATTTTCCATCACTGGTTATACTATGCCCAAGGTAGTTGTAGCTCTGAACTGTCTCCAGGTCTATTCCTTCAATTCTGATATCCACTTGTGGGTTTTAAGTATTTTCTTTGTGTATGATCATAGTTTTAGTCTTTTTGATATTCATATCTAGTCCATAGATTTTGCTTGCCATGTTTATTTCATTAAGTAATAGTTGTAGGTCTTTAGTATTTTCTGCTAGTAGTACAGTATCGTCAGCATATCTTTGGTTATTGATCTATCTATCTATATTTTGTTCGCCTGAAGTATTGTCTATATCTGCAATGTCGTTTCATGTATACATTTTACTGTCTTTTGTAATTCTTGCAGTGGCCTATATAGTTTTGTCTGTAGTGTTGTATCTCAGGGCCAATGGGTTTTCCTCAGTCTACTATACTCAGTGCAGTCTTGAAGTATGTGTTCAGCATTCTGGGGTGCCTGTCCACATGTACAAGTAGTTGAGGTGGGTGTCGATCTCGACATTTTTATGCATGTGACTATGGAGTCGATTGTGTCCTGTTCTGATGCGTATAGTGATATCTTGTTCATATATTTTCATATTATGAAAGGCATCCTGATTTGAGGCTTGTGGTCCTCTGATTGATTTGATTATCTGTTTCTTATGATGGAATGTAGCCGATGCATCTAATTGTGTGCCTGTTAAACCTTCCTTTGCCAACTGATCTGCTTTCTCATTTCCTGGTATTCCACAGTGAGATGGGATCCATGCAGGGCAACCCTGTGGTGCTAGCAGAGTTCAGTCAATAAGGTCTGCAGATGTGGTAATTTTCTGAATTTTAGTGCCTGGAGTACTGATCTTGCATCTGTCAAAAAACACTACAGGATGTGGGCTAATATTACTGTTCAGCAGTTTTTCTATTGCCAACTTTATTGCTTGGATTTCTGCATCGTAATTGTGACAATATTTCCACTTTTCCTATTTTATTCATATCCCTAGTGTTAGTTGGGTACTCTAAATATGCGCCTGCTCCCCCATTCTTTACTGCATTATGTGCTGATGCATATGTGTACACACGAATCCATAGGTCTTGAGGGTATTCTGCATCCAGGAAATTGAGTGTTATTGTTTTTCGCTGTAGACTATTCTGTCCCTCTTTGTCAACTATTCCTTTCACTTTCGTCCGTATTTGTATTGATAATCCTGATTCCTCTGTCCAGAGAGTCTGTTCTGGTATGGGCAGTAGGGGGTTAACAACTCTTGGCATGTCTGGTGTTTGTCTACAAATACGCTTGGCTTGGTGGATAAAACTGCTTCTCTTAAATTAAGCCGTCCAAATGCAAGATTTTAGAATCGGTCATTGGATGTCTCGGCATGCATGCACATTTTTCTGCCTGTATCAGCACCTTTGTGTCCCTCCGTTCTCCCAGCGCTGGTATCCTACACAATTTCTCCATCCCCAATATTGGTGTTGATTTCATTGCTCCTGTGATGACCCTAAATGCCTGGTTTTGTGCTTTATCCAGTTCTTGGAGCGTGGTGTTTGATGCTGAGCACCATGTAGATGATCCAGTTTCTAAATGTGGGCGTATACTCTGTTAGTAAACTGTACTAAGTCTTTTCCCACTCGCACCCCACGTGGTTCCACGGCGTTCTTAGAATAGCCATTTCTCCTTGCTTTTTGGGTTGCCTTATTTATCTGCTGTTTCCAAGATAGTTTGTTATCAAATGTTACTCATAGATATATAGCATGTATGTCTTCTTTCACAGGCTCATTTTTTATGTAGCTGGCACCTGCTTTTTGTTTTGGGGAGAGAGTGAAAAGTATAATACTGCATTTGTCTGTATTGATGCTGACACACAATTTATTTGTCCAGGAATTCAGTGCATTCATAGCCCTTTGCAGCAATTTGGATGCCACTGTTGCATACTCCTCTGTGCACCACATTACCAAGTCATCTGCATACATTGCCACTTTGATACTATGTGGTAGTTCAGTAACTAGGTCGTTGATGTAGATTAGAAAAAGTGTTGGAGATAGTATCCCTCCCTGTGGGGCACCCTGGCGCGGTAAAACCTTCTTACTCCTAAGACTTTCCAGTTGCACTCTGGCTCTCCTGTTATGCAGGTATGCTTTGACCCATTTGTACATCCTGCCATTAACTCCATAGTTTCTCAGTTTCTTCAAAAGCCCTTCCTTCCATACCTTATCGACTGTTTTCTTTAGGTATATATATACTGCTAGTACGTTTCTTTTCTTGAAATACATCCTCAATTTCCAGAGAAAGATAGGTTGCCTGATCTTCGGTAGAGTAACACTGTCTAAAGCCTGCTTGTTGTGGGACAAGGAGGCTTTCACTTTCCAGGTACCACTGTAGTCTGAGATTGATTATACGTTCCATTATTTTACACAAACAGCTTGTAGGGCTGATTGGTCTATAGCTGGATGTCGTTGAACCATCGTTTCCTCGCTTTAATAATGGTATCATAATTGCTTCTCTCCATGCCTGTGGCACTCTACCTGTGATCCAGCAAATGCTGTAGATTTGCAGTAGTTTTGCTTTAGCTGCAGTTCCCAAGCTATTAATCATTTCATTTGGACAGTCCATCACTGCCTGGTGACTTTTTCATTTTTAATTTGGATATTGCCAGCTCTAGCTCTCTTTGTGTAATGGGTATTTCTATGGCTTCATGTGTGGTCTCTTCTTGTTTTGCATTTTGTTGTTTTAAACGGGTCTCTTGTAGGTTATCGATTATCCTTTCATTAATCTGTAGGCCTGGCATCTCTGAGATGTTTTTAAAGATTTGTTCAGTGTATAGATCGAACAAGCTTGGTGATAGGATGCACCCCTGTCTTACTCCTCTTTTTATATCAATGGGTGTAGAGTTCTCTTTGCTATATTTCAATACCTACTACAAATGCCAATATAAACTGGATCATTCCTTTATATACTCTTTAAGCTGTAGCCTATTTTATTCATGAATGTAGTTATGTTATGTTAACCGCCGGATTTATCTGTATTACACATCGACCAACTGCCCCTATGTTCTCAGTTCTTCTCAGCAAATCCCCCAGAGTGAAACAACCGAAAAATGTAAACAGGCCCACGAGTTGTCTTGTGTTCTCTTGAATTTAGTCAATACCCATCTAGGTTTGAAGATCCGAGATTTGCACCATGTCTGCACGTTCACGAACATTCTTGGAATCTTCATACATGATTGTAATATTTTAACCAAAATATGCAAATAATGGCTCTATATGCAACGGATCAAATATTTATTGTTTCAAACAATTGAAAATATATGTGTCATATAATCATGAACATAGATACATAGTGCCGTTATTTACAGTATTGAAACGAGAACGAATTTTATGTGCAGTATAATTGATAATAATAATAATGTTGATAAATAGATTTGTAGAGAACTGATTTGCTTAATGATCAAAATACATATGTTGTTTTAGATTAGGGCGACCATTGATGAACTATACCATGTAAATATATTATCGTTTACATCGTAAAATTCGCATACAATATGATTTCACATCATTCATACAAAAATATGTAAAATGAATCTACCTGCTTAAATACCTATCTATTAACCAACAAACCTACCTATATGACCCTTTTCGTCTTGTCAGACGGTCTAGTCGAGGCTATTGTGCATTTTTTTGAGGTTTTGTTTTTTTCGAACAGCTTCTGTCGTCTCTAATTCTACCATTGGTTTACAAACACACACGGTCACAGAATTAACAAGTCAGACACACTGATCCACACGGTTTTCCATCATTTCTCATGAGTCTTTTCTCTCCTAAGTTCTGCCTTAGCACATACTCAAATGATGTTATACCATTCATTATTCATGCTCTCCGTGATGTTCGATCACTTGCCAGATTTTCCCAGTCATTTTCACAGATGGAAATGTCATTCAGAGATGACTTACAGATATCCCTATATCGTAGTTTAGGTCTGCCGATTTATCTTTTTTTCCGTGTATTAGTTCACCATATAGTATTTGCTTGGGGATGCGTTTTTCTTCCACTTGCTGGACATGCCCTAGCCATCTCAGTCTTTGGCTTCTGAGCATCGACATGATTGTTGGAGTCAGAACGTCGCACGACAGTTAAGTTGGTTATTTTGTCCTGCCATTTGATGTGCTTTATTCTGTGGAGACATCACATGTGGAAGACATTTAACCTACCTACCTACCTGTCAACCATCATATCTACTAAACAACCTACCTACCTAAATAATTACCTACCTTTATACTAGCCAGCATGCATGCCTACATACATATCTTACTACCTTTTCTATTAATGTGTACACTCAAGTTATTCGTGATTGGCACTACTCGGCACACGCTCAGTCACTCGAAAAAGAGACGCCGGGTATAATTATCCGGGATATAAATGTAAGTGTTTAGATATAATGCCAAGCATGGGAACACGTAATAGTTGAAATAGAGTCTATCAAGAGACCGATCTTTATTTCTGACAATGGCAAGTTGGAACCAACAGCAGCGAGCTTTAGCTACAGGCGTGTTATCTGCATGAATTAATATATCGATAAATCACATTTCAATGTTTTCTGGAATACAGTGTCATGTGTTGAATGTATACCACCAAACTGTATCCACTGCTGGTCTCCACATAAGTGCTATAACATGAGTTACTACCTTTGTACACGATTATTATATTACTGCTATGTATCTTCGTAACAGGTTTATTGAGAAAATATAGCCTGTCAGGAGCGCTCTAAGCTTAAGTTTCGTGATGGGCAGTGCAACAGATACTGTGTTACCTCACATGCCTTCATTTAATCCGGTACTGTCTGTTTGAATCTGCCTGCGTCCAGAAGCATGTGGCATGGCCATATCATCAAATCATCGGAAGAGACACATAGTAATATCCAATTATTCAAAATTGTGTTTGTATGGCAATGATGGGCGTTGTTTGGTGTACGGGCTTCTTGGAGAACAGAGAAACTGGACTTGATGAGGCAGTGCAATAAGGAGGAGTTTCATTAGAACATCTTAAAACAAAAAAGTAATCGTTCACTAAATTTTTTATTCCATGAATTTCTAAATACAAAATGTTGGCCGAAAAGTTACATTCTCACCAAGAACACGTAAAGTAAATGATACAAATGAGCGTAAGAATTCTGGGAAATTCAATCTAAACACCTGAACTATGTAACCTCAAGCCTCTACTTTATGCTCAAAAGCAACATTGGCAACAAAGTCAAAATGTCTTTGTTGTCTACAGCAAACTTTTCAGCAGCTTAAATCTCAAAACATGAAATTAGCCAAAGTAAACTGAACTTTGAGAACAATTCTAGTGACTTGGATTAGTGTACTTGTTAGCTCCCTCCTGGCTGCTCTTGTCAGGTTTTCCATCTTTCGGAAACTTTCTATTATTTCAGTCTGATCATGGATACACGTACACAGTGTTCACATGAATGACTTGTCGACAAGCTCAGCCTTTTTGAGTGCTTTTATATTATCTTTTGACGTAATCTCTTAATGAAGCAGAATCATCATCTTTCTTTGGTTATTTGGTTATGGAAGGCCGCGGTATCACTGCAAACGAATTAAAATCCATAACTGCTAAACCGCCCGTGCAAGTGGAATCATCCGAATTACTACCTCAAATCCCAAACAAAGAAAAGTAGATGTATTCCCCATCACAGCAATCTCAGCACACGCCAAAAAGGCATAAGGTGAAATCGCGCAGAAAGTGAACACAGCCAACTGTTCCCTGCCATACGATGTCATTATTAATCGTAAAAAATTGGAATATTGAAACATGATCAAAACGGATGAAACACACAGCTCACGGTGTGCACAAAGCACCAAACTCAGTAGCTCCTGCAACATGTCGGATTTGTAATATGAGGAAACTGAAATAAGGAATACTTTCATACATAGCCTTCAATGCCTCTGCGGCCTATCAACCATATTGACCGGAACTTCGCGTCCTCCTGAAAATGATAATCTACATTTTTTTTTTTATGTATAGCTCTTGATGATGTTAGGACATCGTTTTTTACTCAAATTCCAAACATATAAAACACAGTCGTCGGATGATCCACGTCACACATCAAACAACAGACCGTAACACTTGCGTATGGCCAGTCTTGTGATATTCGTTCATTCATTATGATGACGTAGAGCACACAACAATGGCCGCGCCCACAGATTCCTGCTTACTCTAGTAATAGCAGCCTACAACAAACGAAACAGGGTGTAAACTCTCTAAAGATATAAAACTTCGGCTGACTTGACGGAAGCTGCTTATAAACATCACATGTGTCTATGCCAGTATTAGCTTTCTCTTGTGACAATTTCTATCGACAGGTTGCCAGCTTCTCGCAAAATATGTCACTGACACTTTCCCGCGTGACGATGCTACTTTCACTGCTGTCTTTCTGATTGCCGCAACGACTGAATTAACTGCAGCAACACCAACCAGTGGCGTCACTTTCTGATTGCCGCAACGACTGAATTAATTGCAGCAACGCCCACCAGTGGCGTCGCTCACCTTGGCTGTGGACTTCTCCTGTTAAAGGTGTGGTTCTGAGTATCCCTACTACATCTGAACTACATTAAGTTTATGTTATAGTTTCCGATCTATAATCTTCATGATTATCTGTAAGAGTATTTTACATGCATGATTCATTGGAGCAATCGCTCTGTAGTTGATACACAACTTCAAACTTCCTTTCAAATTTCCTTTGGTCAGGCTGCATACCATCTGTGGGAATATATTTGACATTTTCGTCTTGTCATACGGTTTAGTGGAGGCTATGGTACATGTTGAGGTTTTGTTTTTTATCGAACAGCTTCTCTCCTAGTAGATTATATCAATGTTTGACAAACACATTCGGCCACATATTGAACAAGTCAGACCCACTGATCCACAGGTTTTTTTTTTAATTTCTTTTCTATTCCATGATTTGCCATAGTACAGCCTCGAATGATGTTATGCCACTCTTTATACAGACTCTCCATGATGTGCGATCTCTCTTCAGTTGTTCCCATCCATTTTCACAGATAGAGAAGTCATTCAGAGATAATATACAAATATCTATATATCGTAGACTAGGTCTGCCAAATTATCTCTTTCGGAATGGGAAAATAAAAAGAAATTAATAACAGATGATGCCACACAAAAGTAACTGAACAATTTGATAAAATATTACAGAACAAACATGTTAAACAGCTACAAAGAGAGCAATAAATTGTTCTCAATATTGCTGCTACCAGTGCCAAACATGGACACCAACAGCCAAAGTACAAGAACAACGGAACATCTAGGATGCGATGTCTATGGAGAATATTGAATGTGACAAGAAGCAGAATCGGGAATGAGAAAATGGAAAAAAGAGTTAGAACAGCACCAATGTGGGATCGAATTAGACAGATCATGTGGTTCAGACATTTAAGACAATTACCACCAGATACAAAGATACTGGATAGCTTGGTGTCATGGCACGGAAAACAGTCAACAACAGAACTCATACGATGCATTGTGGATAGAAGATTGTGGAAGGACATGATCTCCTACGCCAACCGGTAGGGCACATGATACTGATGATGACCACCAGATAACATCCCTCGGAGATCCTTAAAGCCTGTCTGGTCGTGTTCGTTATCATCTTTTGTTTTTCAACTGAGAGAGAAACATTATGTTTTTGTTGACAGTCATCTTTGGTCCCTATAACATATGGTATTATTTGTGAAGTTAAATGTTTTACTTGTCCATATAACATGTAATGATAATAATTAAATAAAACAGCAATAGTTTTAAGAACAACACAATGTGATCATGATGAGATTGTTTAACACAAATAACGATTCAGAGTGACCATAAATAAATTGGCAGTTGATACTAATGACGTGTACATAATTGACATGTAAGGTTATAATAATAACAATGTTAATTGATGATACTAACTTGAACAAATGTCTTGAGTAGCGTCTAGCTGTCCCAGCCATGATCCTAAGACCAGGGTCACTAACATACCCCAGTATGGCTTGGAGAAGACCAAGCTCGATCAACACTACGTCTGCACTTGAAGTTGCTTGACTCCAGATGTGAGCGCTAGAACTATCGGAGTGCACCAAGAACCCAGTGATATAACATCATCATCACCAAGTGCCAAGCATGCTGGCATAGGATATCATGTCTCTCCACAACTTTCGATCTCGACAGTTATTTATCATTTATGTTGATGACTTTCTGCCAAGCTATTCTTTAAGCAGTCTGGTATCGTTTCCCTCTATCTCTTAGTCCCTCAATTTTCCCAGTTGTTACAATATACTCCAGCAGTTATCTTTCCATTACATGGCCAACAATGATGATTGTTTCTCCCTAATATTGGAAATTAGCTCTCTTTTTGCTTTGGTCTCTTTCAGAACGTTTTCATTACTCTTCTTAGCTGTCCATGGTATACTCAACATTTTTATGTAAAACCACATTTCTACAGACTCCCGTGATTTCCTTGTCTGTTGTTCTATTCTCCATGATTCATATCCATATGTTAAAACTGGCTATACATAACAGAATATGGAAGCAGAATTTGGAAGCTAATTGCCACAGTCACCTTCCCACGAGCCCTGGCATAAGAAGAATTAAACTAGATCTTTCAACGTTGACTTCATTTGAGAATCCAACGTTTGCTTTTATTTCAAGGCGTATTCGCTATTCATGAGAACATGTATCGAGTCACTGAATCTGCGCCAGTCTACGTCATCAGCTAAACTATAGCTTTATTTACTGCCATTACCTTCACAGTTACACAAAGTCTAATCACCGAAAAAAGTGCATTCTTAACAATACCACTTTCGACTCGAGCCATGAATGGTTATTGAACATCGAATGTATGATCAAGACAATTATTTTCTTTTGCAAATAATTACATCCCTAGAGGAATACATCTCAGAAATCAAAACTTTCACTTTAGCTTCTACTGGGGTTTAACTATGAGCATTGTCTGCCGAAGATGATGGAGATAGATGTGGATGTAGAACACTCTGTTGAGAAGTGAACATTCTCTTCCACACTTTCAATTCTCTTAAATGAGTGAATCTGTTTAATAATTTTACTTCGTCCTTGTCGTCCATCCAGGAGTTTCTTCTTTTTAACCTACTGCATATCAACTGAACTTATTTCATATGATCCACGTGTGATGGGCATATTCTCAGTGTGTATCTTATCCTGTTTTTCATTTTATGTGTAGCTGGTCGCTAGCAAACAATAAGTATTTGGCATTAATCACAATCACCTGGAATCATTACTTTCAACACGAAATAAAATCTTCATACATCATTGTCTACGTGGTCAGCAATCGCAAACGTGAGATCGAAGAACACAAGTAGGTATTTCTTTGCATGGACCATATCTACACTCTCTGGAGACGCAACAATGTTATTGATGTTCATACAATGCAAATCTTCCAAAGAACCAAGTTATATCTGCCTTTAGCGGATTGACCGAAGCTTTTGTCTATCCGATTGATCTGGTTGTTGTTTTATAATAATGAGCGAAACACCTGCCTTTATAAGACTAATCGAAGCTTCCGTCTTTATCAGATTGATCTAGTTGCTGCCTATCATAATGATCGAAACACCTGCCTTTATAAGACTAATCGAAGCTTCCGTCTTTATCAGATTGATTTAGTTGCCGCCCTATCATAATGATCGAAACACCAGCCTTTATAAAACTAATCGAAGCTCCCGTCTTTATCAGATTGATCTAGTTGCTGCCTTATCATAATGATCTAAACACCTGTCTTCGATTTGCTTATTTGGTTATGGAAGGCCCCGGTATCACTGCAAACGAATTAAAATACATAATTGCTCAACCGCCCGTGCCAGCGTAATCATCCGAATTAATATCTCATCTCCCAAACAAAGAAAGGTAACTGTAGTCCCCATCGAAGCAGTCTCAGCACACGCCAAAATGCATAAGGCGAAACCGAGCAGAAAGGGAACACAGTCAACTGTTCCCTGTCATACGATATCATCATTGATCGTAAGCAATTTGAATTTCGAAACATGATCAAAACGGATGAGACACATGGCTCACGGTGTGCACAGATCACGTACATCAGTAGCTCCTGTGACAAGTCGGACTTGGAATATGAGGAAACTGCAACAAGGAACACTTTTCTTGCATGGCCTTCAATTGTTCCCGCCGCCTATCCACAATATACCGGAAATTCACGTCCTCTTGAAAATAATGATCGTCGTATTTTTTTGTTAATGTAAAGCGCTTGATGATGTTAGGCCATCGTTTTTGAGTTCAATTGTGAACTTAAAAACACACAGTCGTCAGATTATCCGCGTCGCACATCAAACAAAAAACCGTAAGAATATCGTAAGGCCGAGACTAATCGAAGTTCCCGTCTTTATCAGATTGATTTAGTTGCCGCCCTATCATAATGATCGAAACACCTGCCTTTTTCAGACTAATCGAAGCCCCCGTCTTTATCAGATTGATTTAGTTGCCGCCCTATCATAATGATCGAAACACCTGCATTTATAAGAGTAATCGAAGCTCCCGTCTTTGTCAGATTGATTTAGTTGCTGCCTTATCATACTGAAAGAAACACCTGCCTTTATATACTAATCGAAGCTCCCGTCATTATCAGATTGATCAAACACCTGCCTTTATAAGACTAATCGAAGCTCCTGTCTTTATCAGACTGATCTATTTGGAGCCTTTTCATAATGATCGAAACACTTGCCTTTATAATACTGATCCAAGCTCCAGTCTTTATCAGATTGATATAGAATATATGAACTTGCCTTTACCAGATTCATATAAGCGCTTGCAGTAACGTTTCACTCCTAAGGCAAAAGCTATCGTTGCAGTTTACCAGCGACCTTCTCTTTCATTACCACATTGACAAAAGACGCGAATACAAGAACAATGTAGATCATCATTCGTTCCTGTAACAGTGCCTGCCTATGTATTATTTCACACAGTTTACTTATTGAACAACACTGTCAATTGTGTTGATCCCTATTGTAGATCGGTGTGTATTATATAACTGATCCATTGGTCCACATATTTAAAATAAACACCGACTTTAGCTTGATCAAATCTATTTAAGAAGAAATATATTGTTGATGAGTGCTGGAAGTAAAATTATCATAAAAACCATCTGTTCCATTTGGTACGCCTCATCAAAGTTATTTACAGAGTTAAGTTATGGAGCCTGCAATTTATGAAGACTACCAGAAACGTTTATTTTGTCCATTAAAAAAAACGTATAAACGAATATATTGATAAATAACACCTAACACTGGTTATGCAGTTGTTCATTCTTCTTGGTATTTAACTTTGGCCATGAAACATGGTATCCGACTGATGATTTGTGAGTGTATTGCCAACTCTACTGGTTGAAGTATCGCCATCGGTTCTCGTTGCCAATGAGGAACAGACCGGAAGTCGCTCCTTTCCGAAGTAGCACTAAAAGCATGTCATCAAAGAAACTATTTTAACATTAAATGTATTATCATCAAACTTGACACGCATCAGTAACTTTGTTGAAAGGGTGATACTGGGGATATATTTCTGATTTGACACACATGTTCCATAAACACAATGCTTTACTCCCGTTACAGATTGGATATATTATAGATAAAGTAAGTATTATATTGTAGGCACGATGTTGGTGCAAACCATTTCCTTCCTTTACTTTTCTTGTGTCAGTCGTTATCATCTACAATCATCAAATTGTCCTATTTTGAATTCACCTACTTAAATTTGTAAACTCAGTGAGAGTTAGAGGGACAAACCATGGGTTCATTGATCGTGTTTAGCTCAAAGCCTCCAGCGTCTAAGCTTGCGAGTTGTGGGTGCCACAAGATGGACGAATTCTTAACGACATTATTTAGAGAGAGGCAGCATATATTAACAGAAACAAATAACGACATCTTCCCAGTGAAGGTCATACAACACAACCAGGCATGACATAATTATCATAGAAGTGATTGGCAAATGGAGGTCTTGGTTAATGCGGACAATAAATGTTGACAGGAAACAATAGATCTCATATTTTGAACAATTGCCTCTGTCAAGGTTCTGATAGTGTGTTCTAATAAAACACGAAGGAATCATAAGTGTATATATGCGAAAAACAACAAAGAATAGAGCATAAATAATGCATAAAGTTCTCAACTTAAGAATAAACTTGTTTATAAATTACATGTTATTAGAATATAAATCAGAAGATGGCTGACGATAGCCATATAGAGGATACAATACAAATAAATGTTGGACAGCCTGCTAACTGTTCCAGTCGCGCGTGCGCTGCCGGGACCCGAAAGGGTAGACAAGAATAGGTGCGTTGTACCCTACCAGGCATGTTCGTAAGAAGCGAGAAAGGAGGGTTAGGCATGAGACTGGCTATCACATACTGTAAAAAAAAAAGCCGAAAAAACTCCACAAACATGGACAAATCAAATAAAAGAAGAAAAGTAAATCCGCCATCCAGGAAAGATAAAGGTTCTCTGTTTAAGAGGCGTATGACAAAAGTCAGAGAAAGCCGTAATGAGTCCGAGTTGCTGACTCACCCTTTGTCTACCAGGAAATCCTCCAGAATTAGCACTAGGAATGCACGTACCCTAAAAGAACAGGGAAAAACTACACATGTAGCAGCAGAAATGAGAAATTACAAAATATATATTCTGGGAATGTGCGAAACAAGATGGTTAGGAACGGAAACAAAAAAAAATAAATACAGGAGAAATGATTTTTATCACCAGGACACCAGGAACCTGGAGCACAACTAATAGAATGGGAAGCAGTAGGGTCAAGACTAATGAGAGCAACATTTAAAACAACAAAAAACAAAATAAAATTACACATAATCCAATGCTAAGCACCAACCAATGATAAGGATGATTTAGTTAAATTTGAATTATATAAACAGTTACAAAGTTAGATGGATGAAAGACGAGCCAAGGATATTGTAATCTTGATGGGAGATATAAATACTAAAGTAGGATCAGACAACAGATGCTTCGAAGAGATTATGGGAAAACATGGACTTGGAGATATAAACGAGAATGGAGAGATATTTGTAAGTGAGTGTGCCCTTAATCAAGTGAGCATAGTAGGAACATTGTTCCAACATAAAAGAATACAGAAAGCTGCATGGGTGTCACCAGATCAGAGAACGGAAAATCAAATTCACCACATATGTATTAATAATAAGTTTAAGTCATCCTTACAGGATGTAAAAGTATATAGAGAGGCAGATGTAGCTTCAGATCATCATCTTCTGATAGTCAAACTTAAACTAAAAATATATACTACAACGAATAAGGGTAGAAATAAATTAATATAGGGATTCTAAAATAACAAGGAATTAAAGATAAAAACTTTCACAATATAAAAAAAATACAAAGTCCTGCAACACTAGAAAATACAATAACTATAGAAGATCATTGGAAACAGGTAAGAGATATCTAGAAAGAGACATGCGAAGAAACGCTGGGATAAAGAGATCGCCAAGTAGTAGAGAAGTAATAAAGCCAAGACACAGGAAGCTTACACAGAATGAACAAAGAAGTGAGAAGATGCATTAAAAGTGATAAGAGAAAATATATAGATGAACTAGCTAAAGAGGCAGAGGAAGCAGCAAATAAAGGAAATATGAACGAACTGTACAAAGCAAAAATAAATTAAGAGGAAAATACAAACAGACCAATGCCTTTATTAAAGAAAAGAAAGGAAATCTGCTTAGTAATATAAGGGAACATATGGAGAGATGGAAACAACACTTTGAAGAACGGTTTAACAGACCCGGCTCAAATAATCCTCAAGATATACCACCAGCAGGAGAAAAGAGTTACACGTTAACTGTGGAAAACCAAGTAAAGAAGAAATAATGAAAGCCCTCAAGCTATTAACAACGGTAAAGCCACAGGACCAGATGAAATTCCTTCGGAAGCCATCAAAGCAGATATTAACACCTCTACCAAGATGTTACATAATCTATTATATAACAATTCGGAGAAGGAAGAAATACATATAGACTGGAAAGAATGTTATATGATAAAACTACCAAAGAAAGGAAGTTTGCAGGAATGCACAGATTAAAGGGGAATTATGCTAGTATCAGTGACAGGGAAAATATTAAGCAGAATCATTCCGGAGACCCTAAAAGAGGCCATAGAGAAACATTTGCGAGATGAAAAAAGCAGGTTTTAGGAAGAACAGATCATGTGCTGATCAAATTCTCTATGTATAATAGTTGAAGAAAGTTTAGAACTACAGTCCCCACTTTATATTGACTTCATAGATTACGAAAAGGCATTGGATAGTTTCGACATAAGAATGCTTTGGAAATTGCTGAGTCATTACGGAATCCCCATAAAGTTTATTAACCTGATAACAATGTATAAAGGAATGAAATGTAGTGTGGTGCATGAAGGACAGCTTACAAAATCATTTGAAATAAGAACAGGAGTAAGGCAGGGATGCCTTATGTCTCTATTTCTCTTTCTACTGGCCATATCTTGGATTATGAAAATAACTCAAAACAACAGAAATGGAATCCAGTGGTCACTGACCAAGCAACTTGATGATTTAGACTTTGCTGATGGCATAGCTCTCCTGTCATACAGCCATCAACAGATGCAGGATAACATGATCATACTTGATGAGAGATCACAACAGCTAGGACTGAAGATTAAGAGATAAGACCAACATTATGAGAATTAATGCAGTTGGAAATAACCAAATACAATTAGGAGAAATACCTTATCTAGACGTAATATCTTACATACATATGGGTGGTAATGTAAATAAAGATCGAGGGACAGAAAATGATACCAAAATACGGATATTAAAAGCAAGAGGAGCTTTTGTGCACTTGGAAACATATGGAAGTTCAAAGAAATTAGGTTAAATGAAAAACAAAAAAAATTCAACTCCAATGTTAAGTCAGTTCTATTATATGGCTGTGAAACATGGAGAACACAGAATTGACAAACATGAAGATACATACTTTCATTAATGGATGCTTACGCAGAATAAAAGGATGGTAATGGCAGGACAAAATCACTAACATAGAATTATGAAAATGTACCAGTCAAATACCAATGGATAAAGAGATGCAGCGAAGACGATGGAAATATCGACCTACACAGATGTGTGTCGAAAGTAATATAAATATATATATATATATATATATATATATATATATATATATATATATATATATATATATATATATATATATAAATGTACACGAAATTTTAAATTGTGTTAACTTTGCATACATATTACGTAACAAAATCCGTATTTCATCTCAGTTTATCATAGACCTGGACACAATTAAAGATGTAAGTAATTGTATATTGAACATATGTCAATTTATAATAATAATAAACCATAATCTTTATATCTATAATAATGAAGAAAACATAGACGTTTTAGACAGGCACTTTTCTGTGGTCAGTATATAATTACATTTTTAAACAATATTTTTGTGAGTTTAATGTTACTTGATACATGTTGTTTATAGATTTTGTGTTTGTTTAATAATTGTAATCGTTATCATCATCATGTGCCATACGTAGGCGATTATGTCCGTCCACAATTTACATTCCACTGTACGTCGTATCAATTATGTTATTGCCTGTTTTCCATGCCATGACACAAAGTTATCTAGTATTTTCACTCTTTGTCGTCCACGATCTCTCTTTCCCTGTCTTTTGCCAGTTGTAACAAAGTATTCCAACTTTCCTCTTCTTATGATGTAGCCGAAAAATCTTGATTGTTTTTTTCTGACGTTTCTTAGGAGCTTCCTTTTTGTGTTGGCCTCTTTGAGAGTTCTTTCATAGGTCTTTTTAGCTGTCCATGAACTTTCCACATTCTTCAGAGAAATCCCATCTCATTTGTTCACTGTCCATGATTCACTTCCATTGGTCAAAATTGGCTCTATATAGCACCGATGCACTCTCTCATTTCTAGTGTCATCGTTTTGTTGCAAAAGAAGTTTTTCATTTTCTGTTTTAGCCTGAGCTATTGTGCTTTCTATTTTTGCGGTGCATCTTCCATCTGATGTTATAATTGTTTCCACGTATTTGACACGTTGCACTTGTGTTAAATTTGTCCTGTTTATGATAGTGATGTTTGTTTCTTCGAAATGAACATTAATTATGTGTTCCTAATATTGAGATTTAGACCCCCCTTGTTTAATTTATTTTACTATTATGTGGCTTAATTGTACTATCTTAATTTTATAGCTTTTAAAAAAAGCACTTTAAACAAAAAATATTGTTATTAGTTTCCGATGGTATAGATTGTTGTTATTTCCCATTTAAAATATATTACCTCTCATTTTATTACAAATACATTTTAATATTAAATTGAATATTAACGCTATACAATGTTGATTGTTAAATATCAAGAGCTGTCTACCTACCTACCACCCATCTACCTACCTACCCGCCTGCCTGTCAGCCTACCTACATATGTACCTACCTACCTACATAACTACTCGCCTGACAGCCGGAATACCTACCTACCTACCTACCTACCTACCTACCTACCTACCAACCTGCTTACCTACCTACCTAATCTATATATCTATCTATCTATCTATCTATCTATCTATCTATCTATCTATCTATCTATCTATCTATCTATCTATCTATCTATCTATCTATCTATCTATCTATCTATCTATCTATCTATCTATCTATCTATCTATCTATCTATCTATCTATCTATCTATCTATCTATCTATCTATCTATCTATCTATCTATCTATCTATCTATCTATCTATCTATCTATCTATCTATCTATCTATCTATCTATCTATCTATCTATCTATCTATCTATCTATCTATCTATCTATCTATCTATCTATCTATCTATCTATCTATCTATCTATCTATCTATCTATCTATCTATCTATCTATCTATCTATCTATCTATCTCAGTGGTTAATGAACTGGACTACAAAGGACAAGAGGTAGGGTTGTATCCCAACCGACGGCTTCCGGGTTCATCCAGCAATAAGTGGGTACCGGATTGTTTTCTGGGAAAGTAAAGCGGCACGAGCGTAATACCGACCCCAATACCCCAAAAATCAAGTTAAAAGTCTGTATGTAGTATTTTAGTATGGTCACTAACAGCATATTCCGTATAAGCCACTTGGCGTGACGAGTTAAAACGAAAAAAAATGTAAACTGATATTGTAGTATCATTAATGTTATATTGGCTGGATGAATCCGGAAGCCGTAGGTTGGGATGCAACCCTACCTCTTGTCCTTTGTAGTCCAGTTCACTAACCACTGAGCTATGGTGGCCCCCTTAATATCAGTATACACCTATCGCCTACACAATAGCTCTAATTGTCAGGTGGGCCAGATTCAACGCCTGTCTAATCAAACCGGGTGCTCCTATGGTTATTTAATGAAACCTTAACGCTCTAAAGAGAATATAGAATAGGAATGGCAAACAGCAATTTAAATGTCATGAAAAATAACTAACATTATGACAACGTCAGTGTTAAAATATAAGAACATCACAATGTTATATCTTCTCAACAGTCCTGTCTGGTTAGAGACATGGACTTTAGAGAAGAAAACATAACAGAAAATCGAAGACTTAAAAATGTGGATATAGAAGAATAGGAAGAATTGTATGGAAAGAAAAGAAAAACAAACGATGAAGTTTTAAAAGAACTTGAAATGAAAAGAGAAGTACTAAACACAAATAGAACAAGACAAATTAGATTGTGGGGGCATGTGAGAAGACACAGCAGCCTACTAAAAGTTATCTTGTAAAGGTAAAATACAAGGTAACGGAGACAGATGGAGACAAGACTAACACGGAAGAGTAACACCAAAAAAAAAATGGACAGGTCAGCCTATGACAACCTGCATCATGAAAGCAATAAAGAGACAGAAAGAGCGGAATGACATACCATGGTAGCCAAAAGACGAAGTGGAGACATCACTAAATGATGATCGTGAACGCTGCAAACTCTGCGAAGGTAACACACTACAAGTGACGAAGCTACATAGATTCGTCATAGAGGATACACTGTTCATCAACTGTGTTCGTTGAGAAACGACGTGATAACTCCTAAACCACTAATATTATATGAAAGTCCTTTCGAGGCAACTTGTTCGTCCTTCATGCAAGAATTTATTTATGTGACTGTAATATATATATATATAATTTCCTGTGTGTTACCGTACCCTCATTATGAGGGAAGTAAAGAATAGTGACACTGTGACCTTCCAGGCATTTCGTAAGAGGCGACTAAGGAGGTTGATCGAGGGCTTGACAAGCTGTCATTGTAAAAAGTATTGTTATGGAAACAGAGCCATAGATTTTAGAGCAGTGATCTCTGCATATGTGCCACTTTGGCACTCAAGGTTTCTGTTTTTGAGATTGTGGTTCTGCCCTATTTGCCGTCTTCGGCTCGAAAGGACAATAGATATAAATATATATAATATATAATAGTGCTTCATTTGTAGTATATTTGATTGTTGCTGCTTAATGAATCGTGTAGATCTACATTTGTAGATGAGTGTTTGAAGTCTAAAAATGAAGTATTTTTTTATCATTATGTGAACACGTATTTATGGCAATTCTAATTTTTACAAATGTTACTAATTATTTCTTATACAAATGTAGACCAATCGTATACATACCATACTATGCCGACAAGTCACTAATAGCCTAACAAAATATTATTCAAACTAAGCGTCTAAAATGGTATATCTATCAGGAACAATAATATTTGACATATATACATTCATACACATATTCATTCCTCTAGAGTATTTTACTATCTGGAATACATTACAAGTTTTAGAACCGTTGACGTTCAGTTCACTAGTGGTCAGAGCTACCAATGTCTGAACAAGAGACATCCTATAACACAAAGATTCACTTGAACATTTAAACATATGGATTGCAGTTTCGATACGTTACACGCTTAATTAATTGGTTAATGTAATTTTTATTAATTTAGTAAAATATTACATTGTTTCTAGATCTTAAAAGGACCTTATAGGCTGGCAATAAAACATAATGAAGTAAGTCACGACCATTCTGGAGAGTTGATGAAAAATGTGTTTTTAAATTGTGAAGCCAATGTAGTGATACGTTACGTAAGCTACAACATCAGCTCTAATTGAAGCTGATTACAAGACATAGAATTGGTGACAATTTAAATATGAGGGAACATGTCATGAATGTTTGTAATAGAGATACTGGTTTTAAGTTTTAGACTAACACAACATAATATCATTTTATCCAGTGATGTATGAAAGATATTAATTGTTTTGTAACTTGACATATTAAAAGAAAACATGATGCCTTTTAGTTACAATAAACATTTGTTAACACACACATTAATTGGTATGTAATATAGTATCGTGTATGCCCAAACGAAATAATTGCAATTATGGAAGTCCTGTCTTCTGAAAAAGTTCGCCTATTATATTGATGTGGAAGAGTTGTGACATTATTTGTACAGCGAGGCCACGATATCTGCTCCTCTTGGCCCGATAAACCTACGATTAACATTCGCAAACAGCAGCCTAAACCTACATGTCAATAGCAAGGGAAACGGAAAGAACAAAGAGAAAGCTCAAGGATAAGGATATTGTTGGCGTGACAGAGTGAATGATGAAAAATGCGAGACACGTAATTTAAAACAAAAGGATGACACTGGACTTTTAAAATCCCGTTATTTTTTTCATCAGACGGACAGGTGAACTATGACTACGTACAGTTTCAAGGAAAGAGAACAGTTAGTAAAAGTCATTCTCTCTCTCTCTCTCTCTCTCTCTCTTTCTCTCTCTCTCTCTCTCTCTCTCTCTCTCTCTCTCTCTCTGCGATCAGGACTCAATCAGAGTAGGATTCCAGACTCTCACATGATGTCAGCTGTCAGGCCCCCACAGACAGAACATCACAATTAGAGTCCACGAGATCCAGTCTGATTGAACACCCGTTAAAACGTTGCACTGTGTTCTGCGCCAGTGGCCCAGTGCATCCGATTTCAGCCAGCATTTTATTGAGGTTTGCTTTCCTTAGCCTTTGATTGTCCCCAATCTTCCTGCAAGGCAGCAGATTGTTTTTTTCTGTAGGGGGATTCTGCCCTTAGATGGTCGGCCCTCCCAGGTTTACGAGCACCATCTGCCCGAGTCACTGGAGGTGACTAACACAGACATGCACACAAAAAGATGTGATATGTGACTAACACAGTCATGCACACAGCGATACGAGATATGACTAACCCTGACACACATTAAGATATATGAAACATGACTAACATAATCATGCACAAAAAGATATGAGATATGACTGACATTGACATGCATACACAAAGATATGACACATGCCTAACATAAACATGCACACAAATATATGAGATATGACTAACATAGACATGCACACACAAGGATATGAGATGTGACAAACACAGACATCCACACACAAAGATATGAGATATCACTAACATAAACATATACACAAAGATATGAGATATCACTAACCCAGACATGCACACACAAAGATATGACTAACACAGATACAAACACAGATATGATACATGGCTAAACACAGACACATATAAAGATATGACACATGCCTAACATAGACATGCACACAAAGATATGAGCTTTAACTGACATAGACATGCACACATACAAAGATATGAGATGTGACTAACATAGCCAGGCACACACAAGGATATGAGTTGTGACAAACACAGACATGCACACCCAAAGATATGAGATATGACTAACATAAACATGCACACAAAGATATGAGATATCACTAACCCAGACATGCACACACAACGATTTGACACATGGCTAACACAGATACACACTAAGATATGAGATATGACTAAACACAGACGCACATAAAGATACGAGACATGATTAACACGGACACACCTAGATATGAGATATGACTAACATGACACACACCAAGATATAAGCCATAGCCAGCACACACACACACGCGCGCGCTAAGATATGAGCCGTGGCTTGCACAGAAACACATTAAGGTGTCCATATGCATGGGTTTGTTGTAGTAGGCAGACTCTTCTTAACGGGGGAATCATCGACATACGAGACGCAGGGCCTGATTAACTGTTCAGAGGTTTCGCTCAAACAGTTGTCCAGACATTTGAGAGTGCAGTCTGACCCGTAGTACGTTTCCTTTACACCTACAGTCTGCACTTTCCAGGTCATATATGATGTCACATCCATCAGAACACGTATGTTCGCACTGTAGCCCAAAATTGCTATCGGGACAAGTGTCATTACAGGTATAGCCAGGATTTTTACATTGTAGGCATTTTCCGGATTTTTCCACACATAAAGGACAGACACTGAGACAATACCCAAAAGTCATTCTGAAAAAGGAAATAAAAAATACATGATGTAGAAAAGGGGAGAGACTAACTAAGGACTGGCAGCAATACCTGAAATCGACATGAGAACATATGAGAGGGTGTACCATGAAGACTAAAGACGGCGTGAAATGGGGCTGTCTGGAGCCAATCACACGGCACACAATGATAGTGATATCACAGAAGTACGAACCTTTATAACACTAGTGTGTTTATAACGATCTGGTCTTGACATTTATAGTGATTGAATTATTATTGTACCTCAAGTCCCTTTATTTATAACATGAAATAACCATTCCGGATTCCTACCAACTCATAACTTGTTCTGCAAGATGACAAAGGGGAAATTGGCTATTCTTTTACTTTACTTTTAAACCAAACTAATATTTAATTTCAGATTACCCGGTATATTCATAGAGTAAGTTAAATTATTATGACTTATGCAGTTTCGTTTAGTTTAGTTAACTGATCATCCTCGTTGCGTGTTGAATACATTCATAAGTGATTAGACACTCATATATATATATATATATATATATATATATATATATATATATATAATGGTAATAATGATTTGTGGTAGTTAAAGTAGAGGACGAGATAGATATGCATGCACTCTTAAATTATTTTTATCTCTAATATAAATGTCGACGTCCACTTAGGTTGATCAAAATCAGTACGATGAAGACAGAGTAAGTCAATATGGTTGTGAAGTTTTTTATCTACTAATTTTTTTACTGTATGGGATAGCCAGTCCCATGCCCAACCCTCATTTCTCGCCTCTTACGAACATGCCTGGTAAAGTACAGCGCCACTATCCTTTACTACCCTTTCAGGCCCCGTCAGCGCACAGGCGTACTTTACGTGTACTAATTAAACAAGGTTAGAACTATAGTCCCCACTTAATATTGGATTCATAGATTACGAAAGGGCATTTGATAGTTTAGACAGAGGAATGCTTTGGAAGTTAGTGAATCATTACGGAATCCCCAAACATTTTATCAACTTGATAAAAACAATATATGAAGGAATGAAATTTAGTGTGGTGCATGAAGGACAGCTTACAGAAGCATTTGAAATTAGAATAGGAGTAAGGCAGGGATGCCTTCTGTCTCTATTTCTCTTTCTACTAGCCATAGATTGGATTATGAAAATAACGCAAAATAACAGAAATGGAATCCAGTGGTCACTGACCAAGCAACTTGATGATTTAGACTTTGCTGATGGCATAGCTCTCCCATCACACAGTCATCAACATATGCAGGATAAAATGAGTATACTTGATGAGAGATCACAACAGCTAGGACTGAAAATTATAGAGATCAACATTATGAGAATTAATGCAGTTGGCAACAACCAAATAAAATTAGGAGAAATACATCTACTAGACGTACAATCTTACATATATATGGGTAGTAATATATATAGGGTGTCTCTTTAATGACTGTGCATTTTTTGTTGTTGAAATAATTACGCACCTAAATTTTATCTATGTATGACGTAATAGTTCAAGCACCATTTACGTGTTCATTTAAACATCACTGCTACATACATGATAGATCTGGCTTACAATGGTGTTAACACAACTTTATTGTGTTAATACCAACATTACCCATTATAAGCTCGCCGATAGCAGTCAAGTATATTTGAATAATACCATTTATTTTACAATTTGTGTGACGTGACGTTTTTTCTTCCGAGAGTATAAATTCACTGCACTGCGACTTTAGAAACACCCTGTATAACGAGAGAGGAACAGAACATGATACCAAAATACGGATATCAAATGCAAGAAGAGCTTTAGTTGCACTTGGAAACATATCGAAATAAAAAAAAATTAGGCTAACTATGAAAATACAAATGTTTAACTTCAATGTTAAGTGAGTCCTATTATATGGCTGTGAGACGATGACGCTGGACACACTGCGGAAGCCAACTGAGAGTATTACACAACAGGCCCTTTTTTGGAATCCCCTGGGGAAAAGACAAAGAGGAAGACCAAAAAATTTTTGGAGAAGACGGATAGAAGCAAAGATGAAGATCATGGGGAAAACTTGGAATGATATTAAAAGAATGGGAAGAAACAGAACGACTTGGAAAGTGTTTGTTGAAGACCACAGGGAGCTAAAAGGTAGAAGAAGTAGAAGAAGACACTTGTTTCACAGTTGCGTCAAAGTAATGATACATGATTGCATTTGTGTACGTATAATTTACATTTAGTTTACTCATAGTTTATTTTGTTTCTACTAATGTCAGTGACATGTCATTTATACAAACGTCATGATTGAAAAAAACACTATCTAATTAATTTGCTATCTTTGGGTCATGTAGAAAGCCTGTAGCTACTGTAGCAGTGGTATCCAACCTATGAGGCCAATGAAAACCGTTGGGATGATATCAATCCATAACAAGCGAATGTCATACGCCATCAAGTATAAGAGAACATCTTCGCTATATTCGTGAACAAAACTATCCAGAAATGAATAACGGCAGTCGCAATGCATAATCATAATGAAAGCTAGCTGGAAGGGTTGTGGTTACGTCAGAGATGACATATATACAAGCAAGACTGTAATAAGTGGTTTAGCCTCGTACAACCAAACGGTATTCTATCAAAACTGTGACGAAAAAGAAAATAATGGAAAACCTAGAACTTAAGACCGCTCGCTTAGAAAATATGATACACCAAGACACAATCATAAATGAATTAGTGAGTAAAAGCCAGGAATAACCATCGCCATAGAATATATAGAGAAACCAAACAAATCGTCTCGCCGCGTGATAAGGGAGAACGATCAACATACAACAAAACGAACCCACAATAAACGTTGGAAGAACACCAGATCAAAGGGCCGACAACGTAAAAGATGGATTGGCGATAATAGAAACACTAGGAAACATAACAGTAGCACAGGCGAACATACGAGCTAAATACCACAAATTATATATCCCCTCGGGAATGAAAAACAAATGAAGAAGGAAAGTGGAGGAAGAGGAAGAAGTACAAGAAGTAGAAGAAGATTAGCTTCGCTCATGAGAAAAACTACAGGGCGTTGGCTCAAACATTTTTTCCCTTGGAAGTTCCAGGACAATAAGGGGAGAAGGTAAAATCAAAGTAGAGTGCACCGCTTCTTGGACGGAGACTTTTAAATGAGATGGTCATGTTTATACCGGAATATTCCAACAAGATTTACGGATGGAAAGTGCAGTTGAGAAGTAATTACCATCAAGATATAAACAATTTACAAAATATACAAGCGTAATGCTTACCTTATTACAGAGAGCTAAGATAGCATATGTAGTATGTACTGTTTATTGTTATCATTTGAACGAATCTGCATTATTATCAAGCACCGTGATTGTGGGTATATACGATCATGTTTTCTATCCTTAACTTATTATATGTTCAATCATTTCCGTATCCTGTTTTTGACTTCCTAATACGTTATTGGTTATGGACTTCCTAAGGTGTATTTTTCTTGAATTGCCAGAAATCTTCTCTCTATGTCTCCCTACGTGATTATTTAGTTGTCGCAATATATTTTAATTCAGCTGTTTTCTTGTCTTTACACGGCTTATAACAAATATTCCTCCCTCTTATATACAGCTAGTCATTTGCAGATCATTTATCACAACGCTTCAGTTTGCTTGAGTGCGTTTTCTGTCACAATAAACCTCATAGTTCATGTTTGATTAGCCCACTGGATTATTATTTCTTCAATGACACATGTTAAAGTAATGTAATCAGTTCGAGTCGCAGTTGAAGAAATGACAAATGGAACGTCATTCTCAACTACAGAGAGACACACTTACAGCATAATTAGATACAGATTGGTCTGAATGTAGTTTAAGCACATATGCCATTGGCAGATACGCAATTTTAGTACAAACAAATATATAATTGTGTATAAATACATATAGATGTTGTATATATATATATTATATTATAAAGATGAATGTGCATAAATACATATAGATCATTAGTGTGTATAGATTCAATATAGATTTAGAACTGGAGCCGTTAGTTGATGGACACTGCGGGACTTACTGAGGAGGGGATCTGAGCACCTATGACGTGCTCGGAGTGCAATGATGATGACCCGGAAATAACACAATAACTCAATAATCTATAGATGGCTGTGCATAGATACATATAGATGACTGTTTCCAAGATAGTGGAACTAATTCACTTTCTCCAGATCGATGCAGAAGTTACATTTTGGGTCTGATTAATTTCGGCTCTCCATTGCACTTTTCTGCGTTAAAGTCAAAATGATGTTCTACTTAATACATCTGAGCCGATGAAACGGAGTAGCACGCATGGCAATATTCCTTTTTGACAAATCAAGTGTTGTGAATGAGACATTCCACCGTCTAGAGTCGATCTGCGGTTTACGTCATATCGAGTGATGTTCAATGTACGTTGTTAGAATTGTTTGACGCAAGTCATTTACATGTTACAACTTATTAATGTGGATTGCTCCGTCAAGTCAGCCGAAGTTTTATCTCTTTAGGGAATTTGCGCCGTTTATCGTTCGTTATAGTTTGCATTCACAAGAGTAATCAGGAATCAATGGGCGAAGCCATTATTGTGTGTGTTACGTCATAATAATGGCTCATTGTATATCCCCAGACAAGCCATACGCTAATCTTACGGTCTGTTGTTTGATGTGCGACGTGGATAATCCAACGACGAGTCAAAAACAATGTCCTAACATCATCAAGCGCTATACATTTTTTTTTAATGTGACGATCATCATTTTAAGGATGACGTGTATTTCTGGTCAATATGGTGGATAAGCGGTAGGAACCATCGAAGGCTATGTATGAAAGTGGTCCTTGTTGCATTTTCCTCATATTCCAAATCCGGCTTGTTGCAGCAGCTACTGAGTTAGGTGTTCTGTGCAAACCGTGAGCTGTGTGTTTCATCCGTTGTGATCATGTTTCGATATTCCAGTTGTTTACGATGATATCGTATGGCAGGGAACAGGTGGATGTGTTCACTTTCTGTGCGGTTTCGCCTATGTCTTTAGGCGTATGATGAGACTGCTATGATGGGGACTACATCTGCCTTTCGTTGTTTGGGAGATGAGTTAGTAATTCGGATGTTTCCATTGGCACAGGCGGTTGATCAATTATAGATGTTAATTCGTTTGCGGTGATACCGGGGCCTTCCATAACCAAAGAACCAAAGATGACTGTGTATAGAAACATATAGATGAATGTGTATAAACATATATATATATATATATATATATATATATATATAACTATAACTACCCAGAGATGGTTTTTAATACTGAAAGACACATACATATGGCTATGTATAGATAGATACAATTAAATGCTTTGAACAAGAGAAGTTATGAAATAAGATTTCTCATCTCTTTTCAGATTGTATACTTTCTGACCAAGGTAAGTAACAGGAATTATAGAAATGGCGGGAGTGTGAAATATAATGTGTTCTACTGTGTTTTATCTTGGCAACATTTTGTCTGAGTCATTTGATGCAAAATGTGGAGTCAAGGAGAAATGCATCTTTCTCCTAAATTATTTAGAATCTTTGGAAGGCCCTTTGCACGATGTTTTCAAAGTACTTTCCGCAGAAGTCTGCATTCGAACAGGATCCGGCCGCTCCATCTTTAAACTAGCAAGCATGAGAGAGAAATGTAACAACGAAGTTTCTCTAGACTGGCTGCTGACGATTTTTTTTTTTTATTCGGCAGCTTTTTACCTATGACGAAGTCCCTAGATATTACGAACTGTTGCGTGTTACGGTTTTTTTCCCGGCAGCCGTGTACACAGAGGTCCCTCGCCGCAGAGACAAACAACTCCGTCTTCGGAGGTACTCATATTTTTTCTGTCCATGAGTAATTGACGTTTCAAGCCGGGTCTCGTTGCTGAGACCAGGGGTGCTTGGCGCAGAGAGAAATCATGAATAAAAATCACAACTGATACATCCGGGATTTGGACCCACAACCTCTCTATCCTGAGGCCGGCGTCTTCCCTCACGACCAACCAGTACCCAGATGCTAAAGATAAAGCCGCCGTGCAGTCAAAGAATGATAACATTACTAAGTCTTTTGCCTTATTCTTCTTGCTAAAATATGTCCAGCCACAGTGGTTTTCTAATGTAAACAAATTGATCCTACACATATAATCATGAATAGTAACTCTCTTGAAGCTGCGCTTCCTTAGCTCTCTGACGCAGTCACGTCATGAGAAATAAATACCGAATCGGCAAGGAAGCTGAAACATTTGGCAATTTAAATTACGTGTGTATGGAAGCACAAACATAACGCTCAGAGTAAAGATACACAATTATCATATATGTTTGTTTGGTACACATGGATCCCAATCAGTTAATTATTCGTTGGATCATCCACTTCACACATCAAATAACTGTCCTTAACGCTCAAAACTCCTCCCCAGAAAATCCCGCATCGGGATATGATAAACAGCTTTACTAGTACTACCCTGATCTCCTCGTATCTCTCCTGCATTTTGGCAACACCCCTCTTGACTAACACGAAGATCTGGGAATTTCACCAGGGTTGCAGATCCATGATAAACATCTACAACTTTATCATCTTAAACTTCTTTCCGAGTCTACGACGGGTTAAGAATAAACGATCGGTCATCATTATGACGTGCCATGCACAACATTGTCAACAATGGATGCACCCACATGGCTTGATTTACGTGGTCGACCCTTGGGTCTGGTATTCTCGCTACATATTTTGAGGGCTCGCTGTGTTACGTTTTGATCTATATGCCGTGTTTCGTGGTCAACCCATTTTATTTGTTGTTTCTTTATATGTTCTATGGCGGAGGCTATTCCTAACCTTTTTCTCATTTCTTCATTTCTGATCTAATCTCTCTATCATTGTCATTCGTATGACACATATTATCTCAGTAGAGGTTATTTTCTTATTGTTCTTGCATCTAGGGTCCAGTACTGGCATTGGTAGCACACCGTTCCGATGAAGATTGTATTGTAGAGTGCCAGTTTTGCCTCTAGATTTATTTAAATATGTTATTAGACGTGGAATTTTGAAAATGTTTGAATCAAATCAACTTGTTACACTGCGCAAACTTAAAATTCGATTGCAAATAGAATGTGATATTGACATTTCAAAAACGACTTTGGAAGATCGTAATAGGCGTTGGTTTCACCTTGCGAAAATCTGCTAGTGGTAGAAATATTGTTTGTGAAAAACCACACCTGATAGCTGCCCGAAGCAAATACCTGAGGCAGATCAGTGAGCGACGAATGGAAGGTTGCGATATAGTATATTTGGATAAAAAGTGGGCCAATGCTCATCACATATAAGAGAAATAATGACAATCAGTTGACAGAGAAAATAAAAGAAGCATTCCCAGCAGCAAAGGACAACGAGTTATATTGGTACATGCTGGCAGTAAAGAGAATGGTCTTGTTAATGACACACAACTTATTTTTCAATCAAAGTCTACATACAATAGGGATTACTACACATTAATAAATGGACGAATTTTCAGAGACTGGATATAGAACCCTCTACTCCCCATTCTAGATAGAACTTCGTGTCTTGTAATGGAAAATGCATCCTATCATAATGCGGTAGCACTGAAGGACAATGTTCCTAATTCGTCAAGCACTGAAGATTAAATCATCACATGGCTCAGAAGAAAATGTTTCCTTTCAAAACACCCAGTTAAGACCAGAGTTGTTGCAATTAGTTAGACTAACTAAGAAAACAAAGTTATATTAGATTGATACAATAATTTCAAAGTATGGGCTCACATTTCGGCGCCGCCCACCTTATCATTCGCACCTCAACCCAATAGAACTTGTGTGGGCTAAAGTCAAAGTGCAAATTGCTGCGTAGAACATGACGTTTACACTTTGTGATGTTAAATAATTGACGCGTGATGCCCTCTCAAAGATAGACATTGAATACTGGAGAACATGTGACGACCATGTGCTCAGAGATGAGGAACAATTCTGGCAACGAGATGGATTGTAGTTTGTCCAACCGATAACAGTTGTTAAACTCTTAGAGACTTCTGATATTCGGAATGATATATGTATGACAGGTGCACAATTTTGTTGATGACACGCCTGCTATTTGACGAATATATGTGTTTGATACATTGGTCAAAGTTTACCTATCTCTATGACGAAGACATTAAATCAAATGAAAAATGTTGCCCTCTTCAATGTGATACGGATACGCCTTTGGCTTGCATTGTTAGAAAATTAACATAATTTGCAGTAAAATCTAATTTTTAGAGCACGCGGTTTGATATTTTCCTAAAATTATTGAACTAAAAATATTTGTGCAAAATTCAGACTACCTTTGTACTTAAATGTTATACATACAATCTGAAGGCCGGTGAAAAAATAAGGTTGCGTGAAAAAGAATTACAGAATTTAATCAAACAGTTTCCGAGATGATTGATCAACTCTGTGGGCACGAATTTGTGAACGAACTATACCAAGCAATATATCTGTTGTAGCTTATTGACTGATGGTGTACTTTTCTTGCTTAGTAACGTTTGCTTCTTCATTTCTCTCTAACTGATGATGTACTTTACTTGCTTAGTAACGGTTACTTCTTTATTTCTCTCTAACTGATGATGTACTTTACTTGCTTAGTAACGGTTGCTTCTTTATTTCTCTCTAACTGATGGTGTACTTTACTTGCTTAGTAACAGTTGCTTCTTTATTTCTCTCTAACTGATGGTGTACTTTACTTGCTTAGAAACGGTTGCTTCTTTATTTCTCTCTGATGGTGTACTTTACTTGCTTAGTAACGGTTGCTTCTTTATTTCTCTCTAACTGATGATGTACTTTACTTGCTTAGTAACGGTTACTTCTTTATTTCTCTCTAACTGATGGTGTACTTTACTTGCTTAGAAACGGTTACTTCTTTATTTCTCTCTAACTGATGGTGTACTTTACTTGCTTAGTAACGGTTGCTTCTTTATTTCTCTCTAACTGATGATGTACTTTACTTGCTTAGCAACGGTGATTCTTTATTTCTCTCTAACTGATGGTGTACTTTACTTGCTTAGAAACGGTTGCTTCTTTATTTCTCTCTGATGGTGTACTTTACTTGCTTAGTATGGACCTGTAGAGCAGGAATGGCCATCTAGGAGGTCCCGAACAATTAACAATCGAGTGTAAAATTATTAATAATACATATAATTATAAATAGTTATGATAACATTAACAAATATATACATTTTGTATCGTTATAGATCAAACATATGTTGTTTCTAGTAACAGAAGTAAGTTTCATAATGTAGAAGTATGTAAATATTCTCTTAATATCTTGATTGATTGGGTCATGATCTGGCTATTTAAACAGTTAATATCCTCGTAGAAACATTGCCAATTGCACGATAAGAACATATTTTACTGGACATATTTCTGACAAATTGGATTAATAATTTTAAATAGAAACATAATTTTTCTAAAAAAAATAGTAACGCTCTGTTGGATTGAATGGTACATATACATATACCCACTTACATGTGTACACATACTAAACTCTCGCTTCTGTCTAATTCAGGTGGTAATGTATGCTGAATACGTAAGTGAAACTATTCTTATGTTAAAAGAAAGACATTATTGATCTAGTTCATGTCTAATATGATCATGAACTTTTAGAAATCCAAAATCTATGTCGTAAATTTTTTTTTCAGTTAGTCAATAATGTTTCTATTGTCAGTAAAACTGTGACAGTATTGCTAGTATCATCATGTCAGCTTCGAGAGAACATTTATTTATTACACGTTATAGGATCGTCTCGGTGATGCTGCTTGTTTAGTACTAGCCTACATTTTGTGAACGATTTTCTCTCTTATTTATAACCAAGTCTACCTTCTTTATATCACATTTTAGAAGATTTGAAACGATCTATCTATCTATCTATCTATCTATCTATATCTGTCTGTCTGTCTGTCTGCCTGTCTGCCTGTCTGCCTGTCTGCCTGCCTGCCTGCCTGCCTGTCTGTCTGTCTGTCTGTCTGTCTGTCTGTCTGTCTGTCTATCTATCTATCTCTTTCTGATGCATGCAGATTTACAAAAGGATATATGCTAGGGAATAATTTGTTTGTTTAGAAATGTGCACTGGAGTAATTACAAGCAATTCACTATGTCGTTAACATGAAGCTACAAAGAATTAATACACAAATATGGCATTAGTGACTGATATCGTAAACATATGTAAATAACATTACATGATTTTCTTGATGGTTATAGTTGAAATTAATGAAATAAACATGGCGTTTGTCGCAACAGTTAACATTTGGTAAAGGTAACCATACTGAAATAAAAATGGTGAAATCCAATGCTAAGTAAGACTTATTATATGGCTGTGAAACATGGACAACAACAAACATGACAATTATGAAGATACAGGCTTTCAGTAATGATCGCTTACGCAAAATAAAAGGATGGAAATGGCAGGACAAAATCACTAACATAGAATTATGGAAATGCACCAGTCAAAAACCACAACATGCCCTGTTTCTAATCCTCATGGAAACAGACAAAGAGAAACAATAAGGAATTCTAGGAGAACACAGATGGGAGCAGAGATGAAGATGATAGAGAAGACACGGAATAATCTTAAAAGTATGGCCAGAAACATAATGGCCTCGAAAGTATTTGTTGAAGACCCATGCTCCACAGGGAGCTGAAATGTAGAGGAAGAATAGTAGCCATGACGATTACAGGAGCAAAAAAATGACGAGACTGAATAGACCTTAGGAATAATTTTCATCGAGAAATATATTTCCATCATTAAATCCCGAAATTAAATAAAAATAGATTTTAAGAGACGCGCCAATGGTAAGTAATATTGTGTAGTATCTGGGCTATGTGAAAAAAAAATTAAACGTCTACATTGAGTACGTACCTTCAAGGACGTGTTTTGTTAAAGCTCTGTTCAACTAAAGTATATGGGGCAGTCAAATGGACCGTGGAACTAATAAAATACGGTAGCGGATTGTGGGTAATGACACACTCGTTGTTACAGCTATAAGACACGATTCTGTTGTAACACGTTTAGTAACAATAACAGTCCATAACAATTGATAAAGGTCACACCATCAAGCGTGTGTTGTTTCATCTTTTTTGTTAGCGTTGAAGTCGCTGTGAAGTTGAAATATTTCAACATGGAAATGTAACGTCAGGTCATCATCATCAAGTACCGGGTCTGCTGCCGGAGGTGATCATGTCTCACCACAACTTTCGATCTCGACAGTTATTTATCATTTCTGTTGTTGTTCTTCTGCCAAACAATTCACTTAAGCTGTCTGGTATTTTTTCTCTTTGCTTCCCACTATCTCTTCGTCGCTCAATTTGTCCAGTTTGCTACAATATATTCCAGTTGTTCTCTTCTTATTAAATTCGCTCTCTTTTTGCTTTGGCCTCTTTCAGAACAGTTTCATCACTCTCCTTAGCTGTCCATGGTATTATCAACATTCTTCTGTAAAACCACATTTCTACAGAATCCAGTGCTTTTCTTGTCAGATGTCCTATTGTCCATGATTCACGTCCATATGTTAAGACTGGCTCTACATAACATGTAAGAACTCTTTTTCTTGTTTCTATTGTCAAAAATGGATTACAAAGTATCTTCCTCATTTTTTTGGAAATCTACTTTTGCCTGAACCATCGCACCTCTTTTGTATATCTTCCGTCTGAGGTTAATTTACCTGTTTTAATATTGTTCCACTTGTTTTTATTTTGCACTGAGGTGATGTATTTTTCTTTCTTGTTACTTCTGTCTTTTTGCTATTAAGGCCTAGTCCTTAATTTTTGATTTCTTTCACTATAATGTCCAACATTTCTTGTAACTCATTTCACGCTTAGCAATTAAGATTAACGTCATGTATACATAATATACCTGAACGGGGGTAGACTATTCTAGACTTGTATGGTACTCATGTTAAACGGGTTTCCAAATGCACATCTAAATAATCTTATTGATAGACATCAAGCGAGCGTTGTAAACCTTTCCTTAGAGCGGTGGTAGATTATATTTGTTTACTGTGAGAATATGAGGGAAACAGACATGTAACATAGAGAGATGGTCATGCATAATCTACACTAAGCTTTCAGACTCAATGTTGTTGTTATTTTTTACGATGTATATGTAGAGATAACATACCAATAGAAATAATAACAGCAGCAGGAGAAACAGGAATGCAATGGCTGCACATAATATTTAACGCATCATGGCACCAACAACAAGCCCCAGAAGACTGTCAACAGGCAATCATCATACCAATATGGAAAAATATAGGTAGCAACAGAGACCGTAATCAATATAGAGGTATATCTCTTTCTAGCCATGTAGGAAAGCTATACGCCAAAATCTTGTAAAAAAAAAAGCTGAGACCAATAATACAGCGATTCTCAAATGTGGTTCTGAAAAAAAACAGAGGATGTACTGACGCACTATTCACACTAAAACAGCTTGCAGAAAAAACGACAGAACACAAACTTATACATAGCCTTCATTGACCAGGAAAAAGCATTCGACAGAGTAAACAGAGAACGACTGTGGGAGATACTAACAACATACGGAGTAAGCCAACATCTAACCAACCTTATTAAAAGCATCTACGTCAACAGCAGCTGCAGGGTCAGAACAGCAACAGGCTACACATACCACTTCGAAATTAGATCAGGTGTAAGACAGGGGTACGTACTATCCCCCCTACTGTTTATTACATACATGGACCATATATGCAAGCTAGCCAACCCATCAGAGACAGAGTAGATCAACGAGCTTCTATTTGCAGACGATCAAACACTAATTCATGAAACAATAGCAGACCTACAAGAACACTTAAACAAACTCAACAGCTCAGACATAAAATACAACATGAAAATCAACATCAACAAATCAGAAGTCATGAATGTCGCCAAAAATAAACAGAACATCAACATAACTATATAAGGCAGACAACTAAAACAAGTAGAGGAATTCAAATACTTAGGAAGTCTAATGACAAACGATAATTCTCAAACAGCAGAGATAGAATCAAGAAGCGACAAAGCTTGTCAAATCAACTGACAGTTATCATCGCTATTGTCCAACAAGGAAATACCTCTGGAGGCAAAACGAGCACTATACAACAACATCTTCATCCCAACGTTGTGCTACCAATGACCTGGACCCTAGATGCAAGAACAATAAGAAAAAATAACCTCTACGGAGATGAAATGTGTTAGACGAATGACAGGAAACAGACTGAGAGATAAGATCAGAAATTAAGAACTGAGAGAAAAAAGCTAGGAATAGCCCCCGCCATAAAATATATAAGGAAACATCATATAAAATGGTTTGGCCACGTAACAAGGCAGAAAGAACAAAACACTACACAACGAGCCATCAGCAAACGTTGTGAGAACACCAGACCCAAGGGTCGACCACGAAAAAGATGGGTCGATGGAACATTAGAAGCACTAGGAAACATAACAGCAGCAGAGGTGAACAGAAGAGCAAAAGACCGCAAATTATATCTCCCCTCGACGCTGAAAGGCAGATGAGCAAGGAAAGAGGAAGTGGAAGAAGATATGTAGAGTCAATTATTATCATTATCAAGGTGATAGTATGATGGGTGGTAGTAGTTTTCTCGATACGTATCTTTCAACCCCTAGGCACAAGTAAATAATTTACCTCAAAGCTAAGCTTGCAATTTGTTATCATATCTGATGTCTCATGAATTAATGTATGATTTTCATTGCTAACTATTTTATTAATTGATGTGTGATGTTCAGTTGGTTTCTGATATCTGGCGTACTGATATACAATGTGCCTAGTGATCATTGATATTTCATAAAATAATCCATTGTTAATTGCTTTCCCATGTTATGATCATGACAACCCTCCAATTAAATGCAACTCCTGTCAACGTCACGTCTTTAGGACTGCTTCCCTATTTTTTTTTCTCACGATGATCTTTGACAAATCAACTTATGTTTTCTATTCAGAACTTTCCTACCAGACTTCTATCACGTTTTCCTTATCTTTGGTCCATTATACCTCATGATTAGTATGATTTTTTCTACAATTATTTTTTATAGATAACCTCGCAGTCATTTACTTTATGAGAATATAAAATGTAATAAACTGCATTCCTTTTCTGAAGGTATTTTTTTTTACTCACAAAGATAAAAAAAATTCCAATTAGTTGGAGACGCATATACATTTCATTAAAATTTACTGATCTATTCAAGATGACAATCCTTACAACAACTACAGTAAGTTGTGGTAATAAATAATGTTTAACATGCTTGAAGTGACAGAATAACCACTCTTTCATAACCATTTAATGAAACTTGCCCTCCAATCTGTCTATGTTGCCAATTCAATTGAACATGTGAACGCCTTTATTTAGTTTACTTTGTATTTTCTCTTCAATTTACTATCCATAATTTTATGTCTTAATACACCACAAATGTAATTTTTTTTTTAATTGATGACTTTTCCGTTTTCATTTGCCCAGAAAAATCATTATGTATTTTCTTTTCTGTTCATCTAATAGTTTCAATTTATATTTCTTCTGTAAAAACATTATTTCACGATATAATATGTAATTCACATTGGTGTTATTGATCATATATCTTCTCAGTTTGTAAACTCACAGTCCTTTGTCGCTGATATTTTAGTTCAGTTGCTCATTTATGTCTTTATATTAAGGTAAAATACATGCAGTTTGTCTATTTTGCAGTAAAAGTTATCAAAAGGGGTTGTATCTTAAAATCTACAATCTTCGAGCATAAGTATTTGTTACGACAGCCATTTTCATTCAGTATAAATAAATACATTATTTGAGACGTTAAAATAAAGCACATGCACTAAAATTAGTCCTGTCGCTGAGATGACGTAAAATATTTTGAGTTTACTTAAGTGCACTGTAATACTTTCATTTAGTTATGTGCTTTATAAGATGTGTGTGGTATAATTTTTGGAAACGTTGTCACCTTTATCAGAGAAATAAAATACTGCAGTTTTAAAAGGAAACTGGAAGCTACAGCGGCATGTAAAACACATACAGGATCCAACACGCTTAGACAAACTTTAACCAATAGGACAGACAACTTCAGACTCTTGAGCAATTTTTGCCTAGGAAATAATTGAATCAGATAACTGTCCTTGCTGTCGAGGGGCCCAAACTCCGCAAAACTGTCTACAGTTGTAAAATAAACATACTGAACTTTGGCCCCATACTACGTTATGACATAGACATGTTGCACTTTGACCCCAAACTACGTTACGACATAGACATACTGAACTTTGATTCCAAAATACGTTACGACATAGACATACTGAACTTTGACCCCAAACTGCGGTACGACATAGACAAACAGTAATGGTTGTGTTTTTGCTACTAATGTCTGGAGAGAATATCGACCTTTGCTATGAAGGAAAATCGTGAGATATCAGGACCAAAAACCCTTCAAACTCGGCGAAAGATTAAAAGTGAGAGGAGATGGAGATGGGAATAGGGAGGAGAAATAAAAAGGGAGCGAACATAAAGATCGAAATATACAGCTCCAACATGAAATGAATAAATATCAATATGATCGACGTAAGTTACATTTTTGATGATCATGGAGTTTATTAAGATGCTTTCTAACCGCATTTTTATTGATATATTCAAGATGACAACCCCTACAACAACTACAGTAAGTTGATGTAATAAATAATGTTTAACGTGCTTTAAGTGACAGAATAACTACTCTTTCAGGACCATTTAATGTAACTTGCCGTGCAATCAGTCGATATTGTCAATTGAATTGAACCTGTGAACGCCTTTATCACCTCCAATTTGCATTTTCTTTTCATTTAACTTTCCGTAATTTTCTATGTCTTAATACATCATTAATGCAATTTGTTTTTAATTGATGACTTTTTTCATTTTAAGCTGCACCGAAACATCATCCTTAATTTTCTTCTCTGATAATCTAATATTTTCAATTCATAATTCTTCTGTAAAAGCGTTATTTCACGATATAATATGTAATTCACATTGATGTTATTGGTCATATATCTTCACAAATGTAATACCTCACAGTCCTTTGTCGCTGATAGTTTAGTTCAGTTGCTCATTTATGTCTACATATAAGGTAAAATACATGCAGTTTTTTTGGGGGCCTCGGTAGCCTAGTTGGGAAAACCGCCCGACTGGACTACCGACGTTCGGACAACCCAACCCGTGTTCGATTCCCGCTGGGAGCAGTGTGAAGTGTACTCGTGGTTGGAAAAAAAAAAATACCCCCACGATCGACCCAGCCGTTGGCAGAAATGGGTACCAGGGTATTATCCTGGGAAGGTGAGGAATGTCGCTTCGCATCTGAGTTTCGATGCTTGAGGCTACACTATACAGAAATATCCGAACATTTCTGGATAGGCGGCCGAGCACATATGGGTGTAAACTCGCGTGCTAAGACGCCGGTTCAAGTCTCTTACTTTACATTTACCTTTACATGCAGTTTGTCTATTATGCAGTAAAAGTGATCAAAAGGGGTTGTATCTTAAAATCTACAAACTTCGAGCATAAGTATTTTTTAAGTTTTCCATTTTCATTTAGTATAAATAAATAATTGTTTTGAGACGTTACAATAAAGCACATGCGCTAAAATTAGTCATGTCGCTGAGATAAAGTAAAAATATTGAGGAGAAAATAACATACATTTACTGACTACATTATTGCAGTGCTTGCCACAAAAGAATCATCATCATCATCATCATGTGCCATACCGGTTGGCGTTGGCGATCATGTCCTTCCACAATCTTCTATCCACAATGAATGGTATGAGTTCGGTTGTTTGACTGTTTTCCATGCCATGACACCAAGCTATCCAGTATTTTCTCTCTTTGTCGTCCGCGATCTCTCTTTCCTTTCATTTTGCCAGTTGTAACCAAGTATTCCAGCTTTCCTCTTCTCATGATGTGTCCAAAAATATTGATTGTTTCTTTCTGATGTTTTTTAAGAGCTCCCTTTTTGTGTTGGCCTCTTTGAGAACTTTCTCATTGGTCTTTTTAGCGGTTCAGGGAACTTTAAACATTCTTCTAAGAAATCTCATCTCTGTGGCCTCTAATCGTCATTTCATTTGTTTGTCTATTATCCATGATTCGCTTCCATAGGTCAGAATTTGTTCTATATAGCATCGATGAACTCTCTTTCTCATTTCTCTTGACATAGATTTGTTGCATAAGATATTTTTCATTTTCTGAAATGCTATTTTGGCCTGAGCTATTCTGCTTTTTATTTCTGTGTTGCATCTTCCATCTGATGTTATCACTGTTCCCAAGTATTTCAAACGTTGCACTTGTTTCAGATTTGTCTTCTATATTTATACAAAAGAATACCCCTAGATAATTATTTAAATCTAAACATGTAATTAAGTCTATAAAATATTTTGTATTTACTTAAGGGCACTTTAATACTTTCATTTAGTTGTGTGTATTATAATGTGTTTATAATGTTTGGAAACTTTGTCACCGTTTTCAGAGAAAAAAAAATACTGTACTTTTTAAAGGAAATCTTAATATAGAATACGTTGTCATTTAAATTGAATATATTTGATAAATAATTATCACTATATTTCTTGTGAGATCAGAAACGAATGTAACCCACATTGGTGATGTGCCATTAGTTTAGTAACGTATTCTAAACGAAACTACCACATGATTTTTGACAGCCTCAAATCACTAGAACATCAACGACAGTAAATAAAGTGATGCTGCACAAGTTATGTTGTGACTATATTCTTACATTAATCGGTTTGTTCAAAATATATTTTTATGTATTGTTGGATGTTATGAGTTTTGGTGAGCATCTAGATCCTTACATTGTTCTTTCATCATTTATTTCAGTAATTGTGTGTCTCTTAAAACGTCACCATATCTTTGTTATCTTGTTCAAACAATTTTGTACTTATTATCAGTTGGTAAAAAAAAAAAAATGTTTTTTCTTGTCAATCTGCCCAGTACGTTTCATAATACAATAGATAGAAATCTCGTGTTCTTCAATTTTCTGAATTTAGTATATCGCGTTTGATGTCTGTTTCGACGGCAAGCAAAAATCACTACATCTCAGGACATCCACAGTCCACAATGATGTCCCAATAGAATTCACGTCACTGTTTAACTGTAGGAAATAGGGTAACATACTCTCTCTATAATTTGCAACAGAAAAACTCGACACACCGTTCCTGCAAACTAATTCTAAGGTAGTTGTATGAAAAAAATATATAAGAAACTGGAAGCAAAAGTTATATGTAAAACACATGCATGATCCAACACGCTTAAACAAACTTTAACCTAGAGGACATACAACTTCAGTCTCTTGAGCCATTTTTACCTAGGGAATAATTGAATCAGATAACTGTCATTGCTGAGGAGGGGCCGAAACTCCACAACTCCGTCTACAGGTGTGAAATAAACATACTGAACGTTGACCTTAAACTACATTACGATATAGACATGCTGAACTTTGACCCAAACTGCTTTACGGCATAGACATGTTGAACATAGACCCCAAACTACGGTACGACATAGACATACTGAAATTTGACCCCAAACTACGTTACGGTATAGACATGCTGTACTTAGACCCCAAACCACGTTACGAAATAGTCATGCTGAACTTCGACCCCAAACCACGTTACGAAATAGACATGACGAACTTCGACCCCAAACTATGTTACGACATAGGCATGCTGAAATGTTACCCCAAACTACGTTACGACACAGACAAGCTGAACTTCGACCCTAAACTACATTATGTCACAGACATCTGACTTTTGAGTCCAAACTACGTTGCGATATAGACATACTGAATTCTGACCACAAACTACGTTACGACATAGGCATACTGAACCTTGACTCTAAACTACATTACGAAATAGACGTGCTGTACTTTGAACCCAAAATAAATTACGACATTGATAAACAATATTGGTTTTGTTTTTGCTATTAATGTCTGGATATAATAACATCCTTTGCTATGCCGTAAATACATGAGGTATCGGGACCAAAATCCCTTCAATCTCGGCGAAAGAGAGAGGGAGAGAGAGAGAGAGAGAGAGAGAGAGAGAGAGAGAGAGAGGAGGTGGAGATTGATGGAGGGAAGAGAAATAAAAAGAGAGCGAAAATAAAGATCGAGATATACAACTCCAACCTGAAAAGAATAAATATCAATATGACCGAAGTAAGTTATATTTTTGAAGATCATCAAGTTTAATAAGATTCTTTTTAACCACATATTTTTTCTGATCTATTCAAGACGACAACCCCTACAACAACTACAGTAAGTTGTTGTAATAAATAAAGTTTAACGTGCTTGAAGTGACAGAATAACCACTCTTTCAGGACCATTTAATGAAACTTGCTCTCAAATCTGCCGATGTTGTCAATTCAATTGAACATGTGAACGCTTTTATCTCGTTTACGTTGTATTTTCTCTTCAATTTTCTATCCGTAATTTGCGCTGTCTAATTACATCACAAATGTAATTTTAAAAAATTAATAAATGTATGACTTTTCCATGTTAAGCTGCACCGAAACATCATTATTTATTTTCTTCTCTGTTCATCTAATATTATCAATGTATCTTTCTTCTGTAAAACCGTTATTTCCTGATATAATATGTAATTCACATTGGTGTTATTGATCATATATCTCCACATATTTGTTACTTCACAGTCCTTTGTCGCTGATATTTTAGTTCAGTTGTTCATTTATTTCTTTACATTAAGGTAAAATGCATGCAGCTTGTCTATTATGCAGTAAAAGTGATCAAAAGGGATTGTATCTTAAAATCTACAAACTTCGAGCATAAGTATTTGTTAAGACGGCCATTTTCATTCAGGATAAATAAAACAATTATTTGAACGGTTAAAATAAAGCACAAGCGCTACAATTAGTCATGTCGCTGAGATAACCACACGTAAGACAGAGAAATCATAACTCTCGATGTCTGACAATCCACAGCTAGATAATGCTTTATTCTTAGGAGCATAGCTGAGCCCATTCTATTAATTGTTTTTAGACGTTCCTTTGATCTTACATTATTTCCTTTTCTCATGCTATGTCCACATGAAAGTCTGACGCAGAAAAATGCTTTTGTTTATTCGTAAGACATGACCGTAATACTCCCATCTTCCTCTCCGTTTTATACCTCTAAATTGTTAAGTATTCTTGTGTGGTTTCTGGCCTTATAATTGCATTTTGTGTGCTTTATGTTGAGCGCTCAACAGAGGCGTTTTTTTTTAAAGCAGTAAGTCTCTTTTCTAGAACTAGAGCAGTTCTCCAGCTCTCATTTAACTATGTTGTTAATACAGCTATCACATCTCTATATTGTTGGTACAGCTATCACATCTCTATATTGTTGGTACAGCTGTCACATCTTTATATTGTTGGTACAGCTGTCACATCTTTATATTCTTAGTACGACTGTGACATCTCTGTGTTGTTAGTATGGCTGTCACATATCTATGTTGTTAGAACCACTGTCACATTTCTATGTTGTTAGAACGACTGTCACATCCCTATTTTGTTGGAACGGCTGTCACATCGCTATGGTGTTAGTACAGCTGCCACATCTCTATATTATTAGTGCGGCTGTCACATCTCTATGTTGTTAGTACGGCTGTCACATAGCTATGTTGTTAGCAGGCTCTCACATCCCTATGTTGTTAGAATGGCTGCCACATCCCTATGTTGTTAGTACGGCTGCCACATCTCTATGTTGTTAGAATGGCTGCCACATCCCTATGTTGTTAGTACGGCTGTGCGGCCATATCTTGTTAGAACGTCAGTCACATCCCTATGTTGTTTATACAGCTTTCACTTCTCTATGTTCTTTATACGACTGTTATATCGTTGTGTTGCTAGTACGGCTGTCACATCCTTATGTTGTTAGTACGGCTGTCACATCTCTATGTTGTTAGTGCAGCTGTCACATCTCTATATTGTTAGTACGGCTGTCACATCGCTATGTTGTTAGCACGGCTCTCACATCCATATATTGTTAGTACGGCTGTCACATCGCTATGTTGTTAGCACGGCTCTCACATCCATATATTGTTAGCACGACTGTCACATCGCTATGTTGTTAGCACGGCTCTCACATCCATATATTGTTAGCACGACTGTCACTTCGCTATGTTGTTAGCACGGCTCTCACATCCATATATTGTTAGTACGGCTGTCACAAAAGAGTTAAACATTCTGGAATGTGTGTGTTTGCTAAGCATTTCAGATCTCTAAATACTTGAATGATTGTTAAAGGTGCATGATTCTAGTGTTATGCTGGTCATACTTTCAGTTGAAGGTCTCGGTAGCCTAGTTGTGAAAATCACCTGACTGGGTTACCGATGTTTAGAAAACCCATGATCGATTCTTACTAGAAGCAGTGTGAACTGTTCTCGTGATTGAAAAAAAAAAAAAACTCGCAGTCGACCCAGCCACTGGCAGAAATGAGTACTATATTCGTGAGTTTCGATGCCTGAAGTGATACTATTCAGATGTCCCCAAACACATCTAGATAGGCAGCCGAGCACGTTTGGGTGAAAACTCGCTTGTTAATAAGTCGATTCAAGTCCCATACTTTACATTTAGCTTTACTTTCAGTTGGCATGATTCGATCTTGTGATATTTGATTTCTTAGATAGATGAAGTGCGTACTTTTGTACGAGTAGGTGTTCTTCATTAAGTTCCTTGTCAATGGCTGTATCGGTAAAACACATGAGTCATCTACACACTTCATACATTTACACAAATGGACTAAACAGAACATACATGTGGGTGCTACGTTGAAAAGGATTTGTTTTTAAAATGTGAATATGTTCATTAATATGTGTGATACCATTACAATTTAAATAATGCATTGTTTTAATGTAACTCAATTACCGACTTGTTTTACTCGATGAACAATCTTGCAATTACTTCTAAACAACATTTCTCATGGACTCAACATGTGAAATTAAATATATTTGGTAAATCAATTATGTGAGTGAATTTGCAATTAAATAACAATTAACGTATATGGATCCCATATGTGGAAACCGAATATTGGTGTTAATTTCAAATAACTCTAGCAATGAATTCAGCACAGGCAAAAAGACAAAAGGCGAAACCGCACAGAAAGTGAACACAGCCATATGTTCCTCGTCATGCGTTATCATCATTCATCATAAGCAATCGGAATATCGAAACACGATTAAAACGGATGAAACGTACAGCTCACGGTGTACACACAACACTTACCTCAGTAGCTCCTGCAGCAAGCCGGACTTAAAATATGCGGAAACTGCAACAAGGAACACTTTTCTGAAACAGCCTTAAATATCGGTAATCACAGTTTATCCACACGTTCGAAATAAAAACACTCCAAACGGAGAATAGCAACACATAATTTCATAACTGGACTGTCACGCAAATCATTTAAATAAATATATCGGCAAGAGCCGAAATATAAAAACAACTGCACGCAGCCGCCATGACACGGGAAATTATGATGTTAGGACATTTTTTTTGTCTCTAAATCCGAACATAAAAAAACAGTTATTCGTCGGATTTTGTATGTGACTTATATCGTACAGTCCGAACGTCCTGACATCTCTCCTGCAACGTGAATCTGTGAAATGATAAACCAGACGACAAGTCTACGCTCGATCTCAGAGTCTTGAATATAGACAACATCCCTTTTAAATAACATGAAACTTCGTGAGTCACACAGGGCCTGCAAAGTCATGAACAAAACTCTGTCATTTCGCCCTTCATTATAAGTGTACGGCCGGTTTAGGGATGAACGATCAGCCATCATGATCACGTACCACACACAACATTGGATGTGCCCACAAATATCCGATTAATAAAGTGAATGCAGCCAACAACGTACGAAACATGGTGGAAAATCCCTAAAGTGAAACCTTCGATTGATTTGGCACATCAATCCGTATTAATGAGTAACTTGTACATAATTAACGTCAAACAATTCCAGCGACGACTTTTAACAGTACTCAATATGATGACGTAAACTGCATATCAATTCCAAAAAGAGGGAAGGTCGGATTCACAATACTTGACCTGCCAAAAATGGAATATTACCATGTGTACGACTCCGCATCATCGGCGCAAATCTGTCAAGTGGATTATCAGGTTGACTTTAACGCAGGAATTTGCAATGGAGAGCTGAAATTAATCAGTGTCCAAATGCAAATCCTGCAGCGGTCGAGAGAACCATGAAGTTCGTTCCACCAACGTGGAAACCGGAAGTCATCAAAGGATAGTTTATAGAACAATACATTAGCCTCATTATTTAGTAAAATACAACATTCTGCTGCATGTAAGCTTATATTTAGATCAGAGTTAAATCACACACTCATTTTAGTTTTTGCAGACTTAACTTACTTCTTATTATGATGTGGCATACTCACTACTGTAGCATTGAAGTGATAGTGACGCAGATGCTTAAATAACGCGGTTATCTAGTCATTGTCCTTTGTAGACAACATATCATCAGTCATGGACTCTACATATCCAATGGTGTTTTTAATTTAATGATAATTTTTAAAAAAGTAATGCCTTAATTTACTTTCATGGTTGCTTGCACAACTGCTGATTAAAGAGAGAATCTGAAATGATTTAAATGTGTGGATGATGCATTTATAACGTTCTGTACAGCATTATACCTATATCTAGAATCTGTCCAGGGCACTTACATAATAAAGAATAAATGAAAGTAAAATAAGGAATAAAGGCCGTTTGTTTAGTCTCCTCCTGGTGTGTGGGTCTGTGTGTATTTGTGTTCACCATTGCAGCAACAATACAAACAATCGGGTCCTTATAAGTTGGAAAATGATAAATTATCGATTCGCCACCCGTTAAAATCTGTCGTCATGTTCTAAATGCTGCCTTAACGTTGATCAAATCACATTTATTGTGTTGGCCTTTCTGTTAGATTACACCGCACAATGAAGTAAGTAATGATATGTAGACATCATGTGCGCGTATATAATCAAAAATCTTGTTTGCGATGAAAACGTGTTCGTGATTTGTTTCTCTTTCGTGTCGATTTATAACCGAATGATTTATCTGATTTCATGTTTATGGTTCGCTGATACAAAAAGCTAAAGTACTGAGGATATGTCTGTCAAATTGCAATATATGGTTGTGAATAATGGACAATGTCGCAAAAATTAAAAGTAGTAAATCGATTCATCTAAAAAAAAAATGCTACATTAAAAAAAGCCTTAAGCTACCTTATATAATTAAAAACAGCAATGCATAATAAAATGATAGAAACATTGAATAAGGATTGTCTTATAAACACAAGTCTACCGACAAATTAAAATACTACACCCAGTCAAAAGACACAACGTGCTGGAAAGAACAAAAATGGAAGATATGGTTCCTGGAAGATGCACCAGGGACAAACCAAGAAGAAGATTGTTTCAAGACATCAATGAGACATTGTGCCTGACACCAGATGAAGTGTGATATCTGGATAAATACAGGTATTCTTTATACGGTCTGTGGTGAATGCAACGTTCTTCAAAGAACACGCGACCTGATGATGATGATTGCAATCTAGTCTTAGGCTGTTTCGTATTAAACAATCATACAACCTCTGAATCTGCTGTTTAATTATAATGATTTTAATTACTGACCCCAGTGTTATCTACAAAGCATGCACCATATGTAAAGCGCAATTAATCTCCCATTCGTGTACCTTTCACGTAGAACTGACCCGCCAAGTCATCTTCCCAAATGACCTTTTGATATCCGAGATCGTTTTATGTGCGTATCCTGCATTTTATAAACAATCATCATCAAGTACCGGGCCTACTGGCATAGGTGATCATGTCTCTCTACAACTTTCGTTCTCGACAGTTATTTATTATTTCTGTTGTTGACCTTCTGCCAAGCCATTCTCTTCAGTTGTCTGGAATTTTTCTCTTTGCTTCCTACTATCTCTTCGTCCCTCAATTTATCCAGTTGTTACAATATATTCCAGTTGTTCTCTTCTCATTACATGACCAAAAATGATGATTGTTTCTTCCTAATATTGGAAATTAGCTCTCTTTTTGCTATGACCTATTTCAGAACGTTTTTATTACTCATCTTAGCTGTCCATGGTATTCTCAATATTCTTCTGTAAAACCACATTTCTGCAGACTACAGTGATTTTCGTGTCTGTTGTCTTATTGTCCATGATTCACATACATATGTTACGACTGGCTCTACATAACATTTAAAAACTCTTTTGTTTTGTTTATATTGTCAAAATGGATTGCATAGTATCTTCCTTATTTTTGGAAAGCTGATTTTTGCCTGAAACATTCTGCATCTCACCTCTTTTGCACATCTTCCGTCTGAGGTTAACACAGTTCCCAAATATTTAAATTCATTTACCTGTTTTAATAGTTCCACTGAATTATTAATGTCACTATAAATATTAAACAAATCTGGTGACTGCACACAACCTTGTCTAACACCCTGTTTTCTTTGTTGAAACATCCCCAATTGGTTTCCATCTCTTATGGCAGCTGTTTGTTGCCAATACCTGTTCTTTATTATTCTTAGATCTTTGCTGTCTACGTTTATGCTTTCTAAAATTGTGATTATTTCTTGGTGCTTTACTTTGTCAAATGCGTTGGTATAATCTATGTAACACATGTATAGATCTGTTTTCAACTCTATGGTTCTGCCTACTAAAGATCTTATGATGTATATGGTATTGTTCGTTCCTTTACCTCTAACAAAACCTAACTGTTCATCACTAATTATTGGACTAAGTTTGTTTCGCGCTCTTCGCGTGATTATTCTTAGTAATATTTAGTCATGTGACTCATAACGCGTATTGTGCGATGATCATCGCATTCAGTCGCACCACATTTTTTTGGTAGGGCTATGAATATTGATTTGACCAGGTCTTCTGGTATATATCCGTTGTTGTAAATATAATTCAATATTTTTGTTATTTTTTTCTATTCAAAAATCACCCATGGCTTCGATCTCTTCTTTAGTTATATTATCTGGTTCAGGTGCTTTTCCTGCTTTTATATTGCGCAAAGCGTCTTCCACTTCTTTCTTAAGTATTTCTGGTCCTTCTCCATTATCCTTAATATTTACTTCTGTTAATTCATCATTATAAAGATGTTTAATGTATTCTGTCCATCGTTCCCTTATGCTTTTTTGTTCAATCAACAGTTCTCCTTATTTTGATCTTAAGTATCCAGTTTTGATTGCGTTTTTCTTTATAAACAATATCATCTGCAAATGCTGCCACAAAACGAATATTGCTTAAACATGTCGACGTTTATGGGATACGGTCTGCGAACACCTGTACATAAAACGTGATTCCAACTTTCCGTTTTCACCTTTTTCATATCTCTACACCATCTTCTCTCTAAGGACTTCATGGTTATTGACGTTGTCTCTTGCTCCTCCGATACCCACAGGGGTTCGCATGGGAGAACCGACTCATAGTTCGTTATGACAATCTCCATCCGAGAGGGTTAAATTATTTTTCTAGAATCACTGGCTTCCCCTCTCTTGTGTCCTTTGTTTATTCCTCGTTGCGTTATCTATCTTTATCGCAGCTCTGACTCTTTCTTCTGTGACACCCCTGTTTTCTTGTTATCTTTCTACCCTGCGTAACCATTTCATCCTAAAGGGATCCTTCCCCTTTGTTCCCTATTTGATCCCTTTTAGGCCCACCAGATCATATCTGCCCCATTGACTAATTATCAAGTCACCCACATGCACATAAATCCAGCCCATTCTTAAACTTCATGTCATTCGGACCCCACAAATCTATCACCTCACATCGCCATTTTGGGATAAGTAGGTGCCTTTCATATGCCCGTGTGTATTTATATTTGTTATTTTGTACTTGATGAAGGCTTTTTGTCGAAACGTTATAGTTCCCCTCGTCTCCCTAAGGTTTAGCTTCTTAATATAAGTTTATGTTATTTTACATATCTTCAGCAGCTCTACTCGGGGCCCCGCGTGATATTTAAAATATAATATAGTGTATGTTTGTGACTACATTCATTTATAATTTCTACCAAAGTCTGCGCAATTTGAGTCCAATTTGAACATATAAAACATACATTACAGTTTTACTTTGATATTATACATGTTTTAGATCAATTTGATAATAATAAAGTGTAATTTGATTGCCTGTATTGTTAGCCTTCAGACGATGAAAATAAAACTATGGCAAGGGTAAGTTGTGTGACCCTGTAGGTATTTATTAGATGTAGAATGTCGTAGTTAGTGAAACTATACCTGATTAGAAAGCAGTTTTATATGTTTATTCGGACATCACCACAACACAGAACATATATATATATATAATCATGTCTCATCAAAAGTGAAAAATAACATGAAGTAAACAAAAAAAATAGTTTCTATATTAATTATGTTAGCTGTCAATGACAATAACTAAAGCGGTAGTGATTTTATATTAATCATCATCATCATGTACCATACCGGTTGGCGTAGCGGATCATGTCCTTCCACAAATCTCGATCCACAGTGCATCGTATCAGTTCTGTTGTTGATTGTTTTCCATACCATGACACCAAGCTATTCAGTATTTTTTCTCTTTGTCGTCCGCGATTTCTCTTTCATTTTATTTTGCCATTTGTAAGCAAGTATTCACATTTTCCTCTTCTCATGATGTGCCCGAAAAATTGTAGTTGTTTCTTTCTGATGCTTTTTTTTTAGGAACTTCCTTTTTGTGTTGGCATATTTCAGAATTTCCTCATTGGCCTCTTTAGCTGTTCAGGGAACTTTCAACATTCTCCTGAGAAATCACATCTTTGTGGCCTCTAATCATCTTTTCATTTGTTTGTCTACTGTCCCTAATCCGCTTCCATTTGCTCAGAATTGGTTCTATATAGCACATATACTTTCTCATTTCTATTGACATAGAATTGATGCATAAGATATTTTTCATTTTCTGAAATGCAATTTTGGCGAGCTATTCTGCTTTTTATTTCTGTGGTGTATCTCCTAGCAATAACTACGGAAGCAAAAAGGGCAATATACAAATCAATTTTTCTATCAACTCTGTTCTATCAGTGCTAGAATTGGACGCTGGACTCTAGAACAATAAGAACGATAACGACCACTGAAATGAAATGTATCAGAAGAATGACAGGAAACAGCTTAAGGGACAGAGTAAGATACACTGACCTGAGGAAGAAACTCTAAATTGAACCGGCGATCGAATACATACGGAAACAACAGATAAACTGGTTCGGCCACATAACAAGACAAAAAGAACTAACACTGACACAAAGAGCCATAAAAAAACGCTACGAAAACGCCAGATCAAGAGGAAGACCGAGAAAGAGATGGATAAAGGGAATACTAGAGTCACTAGGAGGAATAACATCAGAAGAGGCCAACAGAAGAGCAAAGAATCGCATATTGTTTCTCTCCTCTACGCCATAGGCAACAGAGGAAGGATAGAAGAAATAGAAGAGGAAGTAGAAGAAGTAGAAGGTGCATCTCCCATCTGATGTTATTATTGTGCCCACGTATTTCAAACGTTACGGGCGTAATACCGACCACATTACCCCAACATCATGTGCCGAAGGTCTGTAAAAATTATGGTCACTAACACTATATTTCACATACACACTTGGTGTGACGGGGCTCTGTACTTTACTTTTTTTTTAAATTTCAAACTTTGCACTTGTTTCAGATTTGTCCTGTTTATTTGAATGCTGCATGATGGTGATGATTGTTTTTTTCGATATGGCGATTACTTCTGTTTTCTTACTACTCAGACTGAGAGTATTTCTTGTTTCTTTCTGTTAGTATTATGTCTATCAGTTCTTGTAGTTCATCATCTGACTCTGCTGTTAGGACTACCATCCGCATATCGCAAATTATTTATATTGTGACCGATGACTTAAATTCCTTTTTCTGTCTACTATTGATCTCATAATATGTTCGCTGTAAAGTGAAAATAATTTCGGCGACAGGGCACAGCCTTATTTTTTTTGCTTGCTTTATAATGTGAAATTGTCCTATTTGGTTGTTAATTCATATAGCTGCTATTTGTTGTCAGTACATGTTTTTTTTATGATTCGCAGACAATTGACATCAATGTTTATTTCTCCAGCATATTTATTATTTCCACATGCTTTACTTTGTCAAATGCTTTTGTGTAGTCTTTAAAGCACATATATGGATCTTTTGTTACCTCTATAGATCTTTCTATCAATGTTCTAAAGAAGTATATTGCATTATTTGTGTCCATTTCTTCCACAAAGCCACATTGTTCCTCACTTATTTATAGTTGTATTTTGTTCCTTACACGTCTCATGATGATTCTTTGTAATATTTTCGTCATATGGCTCATGAGACTAATAGTGCGATGGTCTTCACAATCAGTGGCGCCTGACTTCTTCGGCATGGTTACAAAGATAGATTTTAGTAGATCTTCAGGTATGTGTCCAGTGTTATATATGTCATTGAGTTGTTTTGTTATGACTTGTACTCCCAGTTCTCCTAATGCATTTATCTCTTCTTTTGTTATATTGTTGGGACCTGGAGTTTTGTCTCTTTTCATGTGTTGAATTGATTCCTCCAATTCACTCTCTATTTTTGGTGGTCCTGTGTCTTTGTTTGAATTGTTTAGCTCTGGTCTTTCATCATCATAGAGTTGACTGATAAATTCTTTCCATCTTTCCATTGTCTTCTCCTGTTCCATTATTATATTTCCTTCCTTTAATTTCACACATCCTGAAACTTTGACTTCCTTTCTTCCGGTGCTTTACTTTGTCATATGCGATGGTATAATCTATGAAACAACATAGTTATAAATCTGTTTTCACCTCTATGACGTTATCTATTAAAGATATTATTATATATATGACATTTCTCTTTCCTTTACCTCTAACAAAACCACACTGTTCATCACTGATTTCTGGGCTGATTTTGTTTCGCACTCTTCGCATGATGATTCTTAGTTATATCTTAGTCATGCGACTCAAAAGGCTTATTGTGCGATGATCATCGCATTCAATCGCACCAGATTTCTTTGGTAGAACTATGAATATTGATTTGAGCAGGTCGCCTGGTATATATCCGCTGTTGTAGATATAAGTCAATATTGTTGTTATTATTTCTATTCCAAAATCACCGATGGCTTCAATCTCTTCTTTAGTTATATTAGCTTGTCCATGAGCTTTTCCTGCTTTCATATTGCGTAAGGCGTCTTCCACTTTTATTTCTTCCACAGAGTATTTCTGGGCCTTTTCCAGTAATCTTAATATTTACTTCTGTTCGTTTATCATTATACAACTAGTTTATGTATTATCTCCATCGCTCTCTTATGCTTTCTTGCGCAATCAACAGTTCTCCCTACTTTGATTTTAAACATCCAGTTTTTTATTGCGTTTTTCGTCCTGTTAATTCTTTAATGTTTGTGTACACATTTTTGGCATCTCCATTTTTGTTGTATTTTAATCTCTTTTCATCTTTCTTTTAGCAATGCTGCTTTATTGCATTTTATTACAATGTCTTTGTTTAATCTCTTTTAATCATCTTTGTTTTCTTTATTTCTTCTTATTGTATCCATTAGTTGCAAAATTTCATATGTCTTCCATTTCTTTCTTGGGTTTGTCCTCACTGGTGGTATGAACTCTTTTGATGTTTGTTGCATTGATTATTTCAGCATTTTCCACTATTTATCAATGCTTTGTATCTTCTCTATCGCATTGTACCGGTTCTGAATTGTTATTTTATATTTATCTTGCAACTTCTTGTCTGATTTGAGTAAATCTAAATTTAACTTGATGTTAACTGAGGCTCGTTTTGTAGCTGTTAATTTTACTCTAAGCTTACCCACATCCGGTACATGATCACTTTTGCAATCTGCACCTGGTCTAGTTTCCACACACACCAGACTGTTTCTAAATCTATTGCTTATCATTATGTAATCAATCTGATTACGTGTTTTGTCTCTTGGGCTTTTCCATGTTCACAGACGTCTTGGATGTTGCTTAAACCAGTTGTTTCCTTTCATCATGTTGTGTATACTTGCCAGTCAATAAGTTTGTCGCCTCTTTAATTCCTCCTAAGCCATAATAATCAACTACTTCCTCAACTCTTTTATTTCTAACTTTTGCGTATAAATCCCCTAGAATCATGGAGTTTTCGTGTGGTTTGCATTCATGAAGTGCCTTATTTAAATCGTCGTCAAATGTATCAACGGTTTCCTCTAAACTGTCTGCTGTTGGTGCATAAACTTGTATACGATTCAAATATGTTGGCTTTCCTTTCAATTTCACCAAAAGGACTGTCAGCTATTGGGTAAAAGTCTTTCACTGTTCGTGCACTTTCTGCATCCAAGATGATACCTACTCCTCTTTGGTGTTCAGTAGCTCCAGAATAGATTATATATTTTATGTATCAGAATATATCTCCCTTGATCCAGTGTATATCATTTCGGAAAGTCCCAGTAAATTTAAACCTATTATTTTCATTTTCTGTTTGATGTTTTCCAGTTTACCCCTCTGCATGAGTGTTCTCACATTCCAAGTTCCTATCTTTAGGGTCTGTTTTATCTTTATTTTGCTTATAGTAATAAGATGCCGATAGGGTATAACCTGTGGCACATGGCGTCCCCTACCGAACGAGGTGTTTTCCATTGGAATCCCCCTTAACGTTGGTGTCGTGATTTGTTTTATTGTTTCGATTCATGATTGTACAAAGAAATTACGGCGGTGGTTTTATGTTGCCTTCCGTCGATTTTTTTACAGTTAGCTCGTTAGCCTTTGACTAAATAGTCTCATCCACAAGGCAGTGGGTTTGTTTTACTTCAATATACCCTCCCTTAACCTTATACTCTCCCAAGCATACGTGCAAGGCAGCAGGGCAGCAGCAGATTGTACTGTTTACTGCATCCCGTAGCTGGTACAATTATTCAACCTGAACATATTTCAGATTCTCTAATTACATACATTTTATCTATATTAGATTGCAAGTGTTCTAGAAAATGTAAGTAAAAGTACCCACATATGAAGTGCACGTGAGTTGGAATTAAACATTTAATGAATTGATTACTGATTACGTTGTGCAACGTCTACCATATTATTATCAAGTTCAACACCAGCGCTTGTCTGTGGATGAACAATGCTATGATAAATTAGGTCTGAAGCAATTAAACTCTACACTGATCACATTCTTAGAAGTATAAAAATCGTGAAGTATAAAAACCGTGAAATATAAAAACCGTGAAGTATAAAACCGTGAAGTATAAAACTAGTATCCCTGACGACGATGACTTCGAGTCAGTGAAAAGTCTATCTTGTTATAAACAAAAATGTATTTCCTGCTACTCTAGAGTCATCAACTATGTTAACTAAAGTTCGCTTGTTTCTCAAACTAAAGTTCGCTTGTTTCTGAAACTAAAAGTATCTTGTTTCTATTAATAAATGTCGCTTGCTTCTAGCACTAAAGTTCGACTACTAAGGTTCGCTTGTTTCTTAAACTAAAGTTCGCTTGTTTCTGAAACTTAAATTCTCTTGTTTCTACACATACAGTTCGCTTGCTTCTAACACTAAAATTCGCTTGCTTCTAAACCTAAAATGTGCTTACTTCTAACACTAAAGTTCGACTACTAAAGTTCGACTACTAAAGTTCGCCTCTGCGTGAAAATAAGATGTGGCTGGATATCAGCCTGGTGTAGTATGTGGCACAAATGGAAGAAAACGTCAGCCAACTAGGTGTGACGTTAAGACATTAATCGAAACATGCTTTTAAATACTCTCCTTGAGTACAACTGAATTAGGATTCAAGCGATTTGCGCGGCATTTAACAAATCTTGAAACTCTAAAGCGACATCAATGACGTTTATTTGTACGCCTGTAGAGCTGAAGTGATATTAAAGAAACACTGAGATAATATATACAACAATTAACAGTACGATAAGAATCATAGAAAAAAAAAACACGATTTCGCTCTCTCTCTCTCTCTCTCTCTCTCTCTCTCTCTCTCTCTCTCTCTCTCTCTGTGTGATCACGTCTCAATCAGATTAGGATTCCAGCTTCTCTTGTGAAGTCAGCTGTCTGTTTAAGTGATTCGATTGCCCCATATAGTTTCTCTTCCAGGGAGGTGGGTGTGGACCACTTTGTCCTTCTCAGGTCTGTGTACTGAGGGAAATTCTGTAGAACATGTTTTGTTGTTATGTTGTCCAGTGTGCAGTACCATTGATTGTTGAACCTATTTTGAATTTGGTGAACATATTGTTTCTAATTCTACTGTGGCCAGTGCGTAGGCGAAGTATGATGACTTGTTCCCTCCTTGATAGTTGGAGGTATCCGTCCCTCTCGTTATGCTTTTGGTGTTCTCGTTTCCATTTTTCATGATACTGACCTTTAATGATTAATTTTGTTTCATCATAACTGACCGTATGGTTCTCTTGTAGTAATTCCCCTCCATCTTTAGCTAATTTGTCTGCGCGCTCATTTCCGTATATATTTCAGTGTGAAGGTATCCACTGAATGACTACTCTCTGGAAATTATTGCAAAGTTGGTCTAGGGGTGTTCTCAAGTCATCTAGTTCATTGTTCTTGGGTCATTTTAGAGTTGTTAGTATTGAGAGTGCATCAGTCAGTATCAACAATTTATTGTGCATGTTATTTTTGTGTTGATTAGCCAGTGTTGCAGCATCTCTTATGTTGTGTTTCCCACGAGGAGACATATCAGATGGGCCCAAGCGTTTCGGTATTGTTTGGGACAGTACTGTGTCTCTAGTTGCCAGTTCATTGGAGAATGCAGTGAAGTTGCTCCTCTTTAGTCCTACTATTCGGTAACCAATTATTCTTTGGTGCATGGGGTGGCTAAGGTGCCTTCTATATTTCTTCGCTTGTTGCAATACTTTAGTGACCCGTTTGTCATCTAAGGGTTGTAAGCCTGTTGCTGTTTCTAGCGTTTTGATAGGTGTAGATTTCAAAGCACCAGTGATGATACGGGTAGCTTGATTTTGTGTTCTGTTAATTTTTCTAAGGTGTGATTTGGAAGCCATAGCCCAGGCTGTGACTCCATACTCTAGGACTGGTCGCGCTCTTCCTACGTATAGTGGTTTCAAGATATTTCTGTCTGCTCCCCAGTCCGTTCCTGCCAATTTCTTCATAATATCAGTTCGTTTTCTGTCTCTTTTGCTTGCTCTGTCTATCTGATTAAAAAAAAAAAAAAACACGATTTATAAACTATCGAAGGTCTCAAGGGTGACAACTAGGGAACATGGACAAATTGTCGTTTACTATTTTGTTCAACCTCATTCTTTCAAGATAACTTGATTAGTATTAGATTTGTTTAGATTTCGAATAGTAAATAAGTACACCTACTACCCAATTAGCCGCGAGTGGATTTAACAGCCAAACGGTAAATGGTATGTTTAAGTTGACTTCACTAGTAGATGGAAGAGTAGCAATAAGTGTAATTAACCCAAGTTTAGAAACAATTTTTTTTTTCGACGGGTCATCCTTTTTGCTGATTGGACTAGCCCATACGTGTCCAGATCCCCCCTCCCCCGTATGTCCCTCAGTGTTGGGGACTGACGACTCCAGTTCTTGTTTGATTTTGATATTGCTCTGTGTCTCTCCACATGTCACTGTTTTCTTGATTGCTGCACGTTTTTGTAAATTCCTGATCACTGATTATATCTTTTATTTATTCTTCCTCCCTGAATGCATTTCGAATGTTAGCCCAATCCATTGCACGTCCGCAATCCATAGCAGCCGCTCCAGCCAGGCTGTCAGATCGTTCATTTACTGTCGTGCCTGAATGTCCAGGGACGAATAGATTAAACAGATCTCAATCAGTCCTGAGTTCTTTACTGACACCAAGCACTGTCTTCTGTCCCATGCTTTTAGATTTTCCAGAGAATGTTCCGAAAAAAAACTGGATTGAAAGTGCATGCTTTTATCCACTCCATCACCTTAGTTACTGTCATACTTTTCATGGTAAAACTACATGGAGTTACCACGAAAGTACGTATCCACCTTTATGGTGTGAAGGTCTTCCGAACTTCACGGCTTATATGTCTTGACTGTGCCGTACAACAGATACATCAACACTGCCGAAACCAGTATGATTTATAATAGATCAAGACCTGTACCTTTACCTCCGCAATCACAAGGTTTTGTTGCATCCATCCGACTTTCAAAATTGGACATACAACCATCAGCTGGTTCCCGTGTCCACTCTTTCACTCGTTTAATGTCCCCTTGGTGAACAAATCAAACAATGTCCACAGTCCGCACCATTTATGATTGTCCTTACCCGTTGTACCTCTTACAACGTGTCACAGATACCGACCAACAATAGAATTGGGTGAAGAACGAGCGTAAGAAAGATATGGAGTAACATGATCGACAGTGCCTACTGGCATAGAACCATATGATGATGAGTATGTCAGTTGATTAACTACCGCGATTTGATATTTGTAGAGGATGTATAAGAGGCTGTAGAAGAGGCAGTGTATGTGGCTCTATAAAAAAATTAGGACTATGTAGTCCCTTTTGACAGTGTTAAATGCTGACAGTAAAGGAGAAGATGATTGATCAATCTGTATAATTATAATTCTGTGACAAGAAATATGTCTCTGTCTTCTCAGATTAGTAAAGAGATGAGGGAGCGTAACAAGGTAAGTAAAATAATCTAGAACTGACGTGAATGCAATAAATCGAATGTTACTATCCACTTAACGCGTATTTCACAATGTCACTAGTTTCTAATTCATCCAACTTGACCAATAAAAAGTTCTATGAAGTTACCCTTACTTAATCGTCGGGTCATTATGCGAGTAATACAATAAGAAAATAGTGTTATATAAATTGTAAAACCAAGTACTAGATGCAGATAGTGTATGAAAAGATAAGATGTCAGAGTGTACAATCATGCCTAGATTGACCATAAAGTAAAGTTCAACGACAGTCCCTCAAAATAAATCACAAATTAAAAACATTCATTATACTGTTTAATAAGCCGTTGAATGTAAGACAAGCAAATGATGAACTAGAGATACATGTCACATTTAACAATAATATGGATTGATACACTTCTTAATTAACATAAACGTATCAACAGACAATACACGTGCCCACCATTTAGATGTGAACGATGGTAAATATTATGTAGAAAAAAGGCAACTAATTGCAGTGCTGCAGTAAAGCTGGAAGCAAGGAACCAGTGGTGGGGTGTAGTATACACTCCAGGGTATGGTGTCAGCTTTACAAAAAAGTACGTTTCAGTATTTTGTTGTGTTCCCTTTTTTGTAAAGCTGCCACCATACCTTGGGGGTGTATACTACACCCCGCCCCTACATCCGTAAACATATGAACTTGACTCAAATGTCAGGTCGTTTATTTTCAGTTTTCAGAATTGTACCAAAATGTAAGTAACATGAAATAGAAAGTGAAGTGTGTGAAATAGAAATTAATTAACGAGTATGCGTCTAAAGTATATAAAGGGTTAAGGAAAAAAAATGCGAAGCTGCAGTAAAACTGAATGTGAGGAAAAATTAAAAAAAATAGAAAAAAATGGTATGTAAGAAGCTTTACGTGATAAGTGGGCGACACAGACTAAACGACGTTTCAGCCCAATAGGCCTTCAGCGGGAACAAAGAAACCAGATACTAGATAATTTTTTTGTTCCTGCTGAAGGCCTATTGGGCCGAAACGTCGTTTAGTCTGTGTCGTCCACTTATCGCGTAAAGCTTCTTACATACCATTTTTTTTCTATTTTTTAATTTTTCCTAAAGTATATAAACACAGACATTTGTATTGATCCATAATCGGATATATTTGCTTGTCAAATAACAATAGTGTATATAGTGACACAAACTAATGATCAATTGGTCGTAAAGTAAATGCTCAAGCAACATGATGTAATCTATGCTGTTGTATAACCAAAACGCATTCAGGCATGATGTTGTGTTTGGGGCAATTGTGCTGTACCAGTCCAAGGTCCTGCTTATTTCAGCCTGTGTCTCTTTCACACTCTATTGTACTGATGGTTGTTATCTGCATTGTCCTTTTTGTACATGCTGACATTAGAAAGCTGTTCATAATTGTCCTAATAATTTACGGTCATATGCTAATGCAATTGTTGTTATACGTAGTTGGGAAGAACTTTTACATAAGACAGCACGACGTTGGGAAGAACTTTTACATAAGACAGTACGATGTAGGGCTGTAGGGAAGAACGTTTACATAAGACAGTACAACGTTGGGAAGAACTTTTACATAAGACAGCACAACGTTGATAAGAACTTACATAAGACAGCACGACGTTGGGAAGAACGTTTACATAAGACAGCACAACATTGATGAGAACTGTTACATAAGACAGCACAAAGATATAAGAACTGTTACAGAAGGCAGCACACAGTTGATAAGAACTGTTACAGAAGGCAGCACAAAGTTGGAAATAACTTTTACATAAAACAGCACGACGTAGGGAAGAACTTTTACCTAAGACAGCACGACATTAGGAAGAATTTTTACATAAGACAGCACGACGTTGGGAACAACTTTTAGATAAGACAGCTCGACGTTGAGAAGAACTTTTATATAAGACAGCACGACGTTGGTAAGAACGTTTACATAAGACAGCACTACGTTGATAAGAACTGTTACATAAGACAGCACAACGTTGACAAGAACGTTTACATAAGACAACACCATGTTGACAAAAACTTTTACATAAGACAGCACGACGTTGAGAATAAATTTTACATAAGACAGCTCGACGTTGGGAACGACTTTTACAGAAGACAGCACCACTTTGAGAAGAACTTTTACATAAGACAGCACGACGTTGGGAACAACATTTAGATAAGACAGCACGACGTTGTAGAAATAGCACAACACCATGTCCACACATGTAACGTTTATTTATCACACACTTTTTTTTCTTCACTCTGTATCTTTCTGACTAATGATCATCATTGCCTGTCACACAACCAACGATTGAGTGAATGAATTTGTATTTGTGTATTTGAGTGAGTAGTTTTATCTATCTCAAAGAGTGAGCGAAATAGTGAGTGAATAAAATAATAAGTGTGTGGGCAACTATATGTATTATATCATAAATAGCTTTAGTTTTTTTTTCTTTCATATTTTAAAGAATAATGATTGCATAAAACAGTGAGACACAAAAATAAAGAATGTGTGAACAAATAAAAATTCGCAGGAATTGAATGTTAATAAAACTAACAGTAAAAATAATGCGTAGGGCACACAACCAGAACACATCATATGCTGGAATCTCCAAGAAAAATAGATTCTGAAAGAAAAGAAGTTCTAGCTAAGATTTAAACAAATAGATCTCCTTCAATAACTACGCTCCACACGTGTTTACACTACAGTTTAACACAAGTTACACTATTGTCCAACAAAGAAATAACTCTAGAGGTAGAACGGGCACTCTACACTACAATCGTCATCCCATCGTTGTGCTACCAATGCCAGTCTTGGGTACTAGAAGCCTAAGTTAATGAGGCAGAGGCAGACCAAACTAGCATGGACGATTAACATCAAACGATAGACAAACCAGCCTATGACAACCTGCACCATCAAAGCAAGAGACAGAGCAGAATCACGCTCCATGGTAGCCAATCTTCGTTGCGGAGATGTCACTTGATGATGATGATGAATTGTAAACAATAATGATGCATTAAGGGACTTTCCATTGCAGTTTTTTTGACAAAATCAATTTACTTCATTTTGTTAGGCTTATAGCATAGTGGATGTGTTAAATAAAGTAAGTGCAGCAGTTTAAAACTAGCATGTGTGTTAATAATGAATTACACACTGACAATAATGAATTGAACACTTTTTTTAGAAGAAAATTATTCAGCTATCTACCAAATATTGAGTGACAATATAATAACATCTCTACGGCTGCGTTAATAATATAGTGTATTCAAGTGAAAATCAATGGAGTCGGTAGAAATATGGATTTACAGAAGAATGTTGAGAATACCATGGACAGCTAAGAAAAGTAATTAAAATGTTCTGAAAAAGGTCAAAACAAATGGAGAGCTAATTTCCAATATTAGGAAGAAACAATCATAATTTGTTGGCCATGTAATGAGAAGAAACCCACTGGAATATATTGTAACAACTGGAAAAATTGAGGGACGAAGAGATAGAGGGATGGAAAGAGAAAAAATACCAGACAGCTTAAGAGAATGTCTTGACAGAAGGTCAACAACAGAAATTATAAATAACTGTCGAGATCTAAAGTTGTGGAGAGACATGATCACCTACGCCAGCAAGCCCGGTACTTGATGATGATGATTTCAGTGAAGGTGATTTCACGCCCAATAAGATATTCACGGGCAGTTTGGACATCACCAGCCAGTCAATTATTAGGGTTGGAAGTGAACATAATTAACTTATCTGGAGACTAACCTTTCAAAAAAAGGAACACATGCAAAGTTATGATTATGGTTAGTCAAAGGCCCCGTAATCATACTTATATATATATATATATATATATATATATATATATATATATATATATATATATATATATATAACCTTTTCGTCTTGTTATTTGGTTAGTTGGTTATGGAAGGGTCCGGTATCACTGCAAGGGAATTAAAATCCATAATTGCTCAACCGCCCGTGCCAGTGGAATTATCCGAATTACTAACGCATCTCCCAAACAAAGAAAGGTAGCCGTAGTCCCCATCAAAGCAGTCTCAGCACACGTCAAAAGACGTAAGGCGAAACCGCACAGGAAGTGAGTACGGCCAACTGTTTCATGTCATACGATATCAGCATTCATCGTAAACAATTGGAATATCGGAACATGATCAAAACTGATGAAACACACAGCTCACGGTGTGCACGGAGCACTTAACTCAGTAGCTCCTGCAACAAGCCGGACTTGGAATATGAGGAAACTGCAACAAGGAACACTTTTCAGATATAGCCTTCAATGCTTCCCTCCGCCTATCCACCATATTGCCCGGAAGTTCACGTCCTCCTGAAAAAAGTGATCGTCATAGTATTTAAATGTATAGCGCTTGATGATGGTAGGACATCGTGTTTCATTATTATGATTTTCCTTACCTGTTAGATATTCGTCAACAGTTTTTCGTCTTGTCAGACGATCTAGTGGAGGCCAGGTTTTCGTATTGTCGAACAGTTTCTCTCGTGGCTAATTCTTCCAATGTTTGACAAGCACACGGTCACTGAATGAACAAGTCAGGCCCACTTTATCCACAGGGTTTTCCATCCTTTATCATGAGTCTTTACTTTTGTGAGTTTTGTCTTAGCAGTCTCAAATGATGTTATACCATTGTTATACATGCTTTAAATGATGTGTGATCACTTGCCAGATGTTCCCAGTCATTTTCACAGATGGAAAAGTCATTCAAAGATGATATAAATATATCTCTATATCGTAATTTAGGTCTGCCGATTTGTCTTTTTCCGTGTATTAGTTCACCATATAGTATTTGCTTGGGATGCCTTCTTCTTCCATTCGCTAGGCGTGCCCGAGCCATCTTAGTCTTCGGCATCTGAGCATCGACATGATTGTTGGGGGTCACTGCAAAAGAATTAAAATTCATAATTGCTCAACCACCCGTGCCAGTAGAATCATCCGAATTAACATCTTATCTCATTGAAGGATCAAAACAAGGAACAATATCTGCAGTCAACATCATAGCAGCTACATCACACGTCACATGACATAAGGCCAAACGATACCGACAGTGAACGCAGATGATGTGTCCTTCTTCATACGATATCATCATTCCTCGTAAGCAATCGAAACATCGAAACACAATCCAGATGAAACACACAGCTCACGGTGTGCACCAGAGTTTACGCCATGTGTTCATGCGTAGGAGGCAGGGTGATGTCATATTTTATGTACTAAGAACGCCACAATGTGCTTGTGTATGTGTTCATTTCTCGCGTATTATTATTTGCTGCAGATTGTTTGGCATGTGTGGTAACTTACACCGTTCGCACTGTTTGATCATGAAGGATTTCAATTGGCAGAGTTTAATTAGTCTTTGTTTAGCATCAATGTCATCCACTACAAAAGCAGGCTAGACAGCATGTATACAGCCATACAGGATACGAGATTTGGCATGATTTCATGCGATGTGAGTTTGTTGCGTGACAATGCTCGTTTCACAAACACATGTGGACAATTCGCTATCATTGTGTAGGGAACTTTAAGAAGTTTTGCAACACTTAGCATACAGTCCCGATCTGTTATCAAGTGGTTATCATTTGTTAGGACCCTTCACAAAAATCTCTAAAGGGACAAAGATTCGACTCCGATGCAGACGACTTCAGTAACAAAAAGGGTTCAATGAGCAACCAAAGTCATTGTTATGGGACAGCCTCCGCAGTAAAACGAAGCAGTTGGGTGCGTGTCTAAACGCCTATGTTGACTTTCTCTATAGAACCCACGTGAGAACTTGCTTCGTAACAATTGATTTATGTAATTCTACCGCATCTGCTTATGTAACTTACACATGTTTGTAACAGAGCCAAAGAGTAAGTTTCATTTCAACACGCCTCGTATATACTATATGCATATATAAACAAGCCATGCTGAATGAAACAACGAAAAGTAGGGTTTACTAGCTTCATAAAAGTGCATTACCTGTATTACTAGTTGTAGTCTATCAGGGCTTTATTTTAATTTGATATGTCTCATTATCGATCTCTGCTACTCATTTATTGTTTTGTTTCAAGTTTTAATCAATTACATCTTCTTCCAAAAATGTCATCATCATCATCATGTGCCAGGCCGGTTAGAGTAGACAATAATGTTCTTCCACAATCTTCTATCCACCGTGCATTGTATCAATCCTGTTTTACACTGTTTTCCATGACATGACACCGAGCTATCTAGCAATTTCTTTTCTTTTTTAGTTGTGCGTGATCCCCTGTATTTTCCCTGTATTTTCCAAATTATAACCAAATATTCAAACTTTTCTTTCCCCATGAAGTGCCAGAAAAATGTTAATTGTTTATTTTTAATATATTTTTAGGAGCTCCCTGTTTGTGGCGTTGGCTTCTTTGATAGATAGACCTCGTTGGTCATTTTAGATTTCCATGAAACTTTCAACATTCTGATGAGAAATCACATCTCTGTGGCCTCTAATTTTTCATTTCTTTGTTTACTGTCATAATTCGCTTCCATAGGTCAGAATCGGCTCTATATTGCGTTGTTGATATCTCTTTCTCACTTCAATTGACATTGATTTGTAAAATAATATAATTCTCACATTTTTAGACAAGTCAAAGAGTAGCAGGGGACATTACATTCTATATTTGTAAAATAGTTGACGCCTTACTCGTTAATGATGTTTAGTTTATTTATCTAACATGTATATGTGTTGAGTGTATTATTACATCCACGGAAGGTTTGAATTTACCTGCAACTTAGAGCTCGTTTGTAATATCTTCCATCCACATTAAAGCTACACTGTGCTACACTGTACATGTCTTGTGTATCTCGTGGTGTGGTGCTAGAGCGGTTGTTATTTGAACTTGCTCATTAGTATGTGAGGTTGGATTCGTTTTCGATTGACCCGCTCTTAGATTTATTAATCCATTTGTTAAAATCCGGTTTTATCTGCGAAAGAAAATCATCTTTAGAGTCACAATGGTTTCAAAGATGTGGCGCTGTCTTTAGAGAGGGGAAAAAATATAGCATTATTTTCTTCAAGCATAACGGAGCGCAGGAGAGTCTGTTCCTTTTATTATCTTCTAATAAAAGCACATTTTAAACATTAATCTCTAGTTTTAAAATAGCAGTAGTGACCCCAGTCCTTGTACAGACATCTGATACCTTATTAAGTCTTATCGTTATTGTTTTGTGCATTCAGTCGTAGCTAAGGAATTAGTTTGTGGAAGTCAAGCACATTATTTTATTCAACTATATTGAAACAATGTGTACATTCTTCGTTGTATGCTTCGATCAGGTATATTTTATTCGTCTACGTTCGCTAGTTATGCATAACTTCACTAAAGCATTCGAATTTTTGGAAGGTTATATATTTAATAAACCCACTTCCACCATATTAGACAACTAGACCATTCTTTTCTAGTTTGTGATATTATTTAATTCATTAAACGCGACATACCATATATATTTAAACCATATGTTCTACTGTTTACTTTCACTGATTTGACAACTATGAAATATCGTCATCAAGTATGTTTCGCTGTAAAGTAACGACAAATGGAATAGTTTCTAAACTTCACAATTAACTACAAAGTGAAATCAGAAATTCGTCAACAGTTATTTATATCAGACCTATAGACATGGTGTTATGTTCAACGCGTGCACACAAGAATATGTTTATAAGAGTGTTTTCTGAGATGAAATATATCATCTTTATTTTCAGATACTTGAGTTGTCAAAGAAAGTAAGTGATTAAACATATAATTTGTTTTTTTTATTTGGGGTAAAGAAAGAAATACGTATACTGTACAAATCGTATGCCACGTAAAGATTACATTCAAATTTGGTAAGCGCCTGTAAGTAAACACATTTTTGATTCTTCAGAAATAAAATAATCGTTCCATCATATCGTTGATGGCATGTTGACCAATATGTCTTAGCGTTGCACGTAGAAAAGAAAATGTTTGCGTTGTATTGAAGGTCAATAGAAGATACATTGTGACTCGTTTAATAGAAAATGTTTGCGTTCTATTGAAGGCCAATAGAAGATACATTGTGTCTTGTTTAATAGAAAATGTTTGCGTTGTATTGAAGGCCAATAGAAGATACATTGTGTCTCGTTTAATAGAAAATGTTTGCGTTGTATTGAAGGCCAATAGAAGATACATTGTGTCTCGTTTAATAGAAAATGTTTGCGTTATATTGAAGGCCAATAGAAGATACATTGTGTCTCGTTTAATAGAAAATGTTTGTGTTGTATTGAAGGCCAATAGAAGATACATTGTGTCTCGTTTAATTGAAAATGTTTGCGTTGTATTGAAGGCCAATAGAAGATACATTGTGTCTCGTTTAATAGAAAATCTTCCTCAAGTCCCATATGTGGAATTATCGCCACCATCTACTAAATGGACACAATTGTGTTGAATGTTTATTTTAATTCCACCAGTTGTCTTTAGGTGTGTACTATCCCCCGACTGTCTATTACATACTGGACTATATATGCAAGTTAGCCAATTCATCAGAAACTGAGAAGATTAACGAGCTTTTATTTGCAGACAATCAGGCACTAATACATGAAACTATATAAGACTAACAAGAACATTTAAATACGATCTACAGCATAGGCATAAAATAGAACATGAAAATCAATATCAACACAACAGAAGTCATGAATGTCGCCAAAAATAAACAAAACATTAGCATAACTATAGAAGGCAGGCAACTAAAACAAGTAGATTAATTCCAAAACCTAGGAAGTTTAGTGACAAACGATAATTTACAAATAGCAGAGATAGAATCAAGATGCAACAAAGCTTGTCGCATCATTGGACAGTTTTCACCACTATTGTACAACAAGGAAATAACTCTAGAGGCAAAACCAGCACAATACCATACTATCTTCATCCCAACGTTGTGCTACCAATGCCAGGCCTGAACCCTAGATACAAGAACCAAAAGAAAAAATAACCTCTACTGAGATAAAATGTATCAGACAAATGACAGGAAATAGTCTGAGAGATAAGATCAGAAATGAAGGCTGAGAAAAAAGCCAATAATATCCCTACCATATGATATATGAAGAAACAACAGATAAAATCGTTTGGATATGTGACAGATAGAAAGATCAAAACGCAACTAACAAGCCTGCAATAAACGTTGTGAGAACACCAGGCTCAAGGTTCGACCACGTAAAGATGGGTGGATGGGATATTAGAAGCATTAGGAAACATAACAGCATAAGAGTCGAGCAGAAGAACAAAAGACAGCAAATTATATCTCCCTTCGACGCTATAAGGTAAGTGAGGAAGGAAAGAAGAAGACAAAGAAAAAGTTGTCTTTAAGAAATATCATTATCTTCAGGGTATTCTCATTCATTATCAGATATTGTAGAACAAAAGAAACCAATTTATAAATAATAGAGCGTGCTGTAACAGAACACTACAACGATAAAGGAAAATCAAATAAAGTCAAGGAATAAATGTGGGGGGAGAGTGAACATCGGTATATGGGGGACACTTCGAAACTAAACATTTTAGATAAAAAAATGTGATTGGTAGAGATAGATTGAGTAGCAATTTGCTTGCATCTATGCTTCAGCGATCCGAAAGTATAGGTGGGAAAGTGAGTGACTGAGTGTGTAATTGAGTGTGTAATTGAGTGTGTGCATGTGTGAGTGAGTGTGTGAGTGAATGAATAAGTGAGTGAGTGAGTGAATGAGTGAGTGAGTGAGTGGATGAGAGTGTGAGTAATCGTCGCTACAAACTGATGGGATCGTAAATAAGTGATAAGAGTAATTGTGATTACAGACAGATGGGATAATGAATAAGTGATTCAAAGTGTGAGTAATTGTGATACAAACCGTGTGAATATGTGTTTAACATAATGAGTAAGTGAGTGAATGCGAGTTTTAGAGTGTGTGAGCGAGTGATACTGGTTGAGTGAGAGCATAATTTAGTGAGTGAATGATTCTTGAAATAAAATGCATAATGTATATGTAATCTTATATTCATGAAATCGTACATCTTTCCTGTCTTCTTAGATTATCGATACCGAGAGCTCCACAGAGACAGTAAGTAAACAGGTCTAGAACACGGATCGTGGGTTGAGTCAGGACTCTACTAACATGCGTAAATGTCATGAACAACTCGTTTAATTTGGTGTCAACAGTTATCACTGATCGTGTTACTAATCATCATCATCATCATCTAGTACCGTGCCTGTTGGCGTAGGTGATCATGCCTCTCCACAACTTTCGATCTCGACAGTTATTTATCATTTCTGTTGTTGACCTTCTTCCAAGCCATTCTCTTAAGCTGTCTGTTATTTTTTTTTCTCTTTGCCCCCCTCTATCTCTTTGCCCCTCAATTTTCCCAGTTATCACAATATATCCCAGCTGTTCTCTTCTCATTGCATGACCAACAAATGATGATTGGTTGTTTTCCTAATTTTGTAAATATCTCTTTTTCTGCTTTGTCCTCTTTCAGATCGTTTCCATTACTCTTCTTAGCTGTCCATTGTATTCTCACTATTCTTCTTATATTATTATATTATTATTAATAGAGTTGGATAAACGAAAGTCTGAGCTTTGGCAAACGTTCAGATCTTTTGTCGTAAAAAAACACACACACACAACGTAGGTGAAACATTTCTATTGTTGGAGATCAGAAAAAAAAGTGATGTAGGTTTGTCTGTAATATCAATATGAGTTGATGACGAATCTGGTAATGCTGACATCCAGGGAGTGTCGATCACTGGACAAAGTAATTTATCTTTACAACGCATTTAATGTCAGTAACAAATGTTAGTCACAGTAGCTGATTGATAATAATTACTAATTTGGAAACATTACATTACACATCACTATAAAATAATAATTATGGGACTGTTGAAATATATCAAGTTTACCGGAACGTGTATCGGCTGAAAACAGTTCCAGAAATAGTAGAAGTAGATTTAACAAAAAAAATAAATATATGGGATACATATGGGGTACATATGGAATATATATGGTATACATATGGGATACATATGATGTATAACCTTTGAACATTAGAGCAGCACGCAGAATCTCTCTGAGATATTTATCGCTCAGTAATAGGTGATGGATAGAAAAGGCACATCTATAAGACGATGAATTATTGAGATAGCAGACATCACATTCAGCAAACTGCAGAAAACACAACAAAATGCATATATCCAACAACTTCATATTCCCTCAAAGATTATAGGGCAATAGGGACAGAGGGAAGTAACGGTGCAAGTAAAGTAAATATATTTGTAAAAATAAAATAAAATAAATACTAGGACATTACCTAAACCCTTATATTTTGAATATTTTACTGTTTGAGATCAGTCATATCCAGGTATATTAATTCGTTGTTCAGTTCACAGACATTGTGAAATAGTTTGCTAGTGCATTCCATTCATATCCACTCAATGTAAATGGTTTTTAATTCTCGTTAATTCTGAAATGGTTTCCTGGTTTATGACGTCACGTACATATATATAGCTCATGTGTTCACCCAGCCTCTAAAAGTGGGTAACATATTTTTCTTGGAAGTAAAGGCGCCCTGGCGTGATACCGACCACATCACCCAAATATATGCCGTTGCCATAGAATAAAATGGTCACCATCACCATATTCCACTTACGCACTGCAAGGCGTGGAGGGAGCCTTACTTTACATATATAAACACACACATAGTAGCCGACAAGCCGAAGTCCCCAGATAGTTGTAGTCCCAGTCACGATCGATCAAACTACACAATCTGAAGAAAGTAGACTAAATGCATGATGATTTATTTATTTTTAACTCATGACAGCTACGTTAGGACCCGATGCTGCTGAATTCAAGATTCTTCCATTATCTCAATCATTTAATTAAACATCTAAAACATTGACTGAAATCGTTTTATTACTGAAATTCTAAATAATTTATCAAACACTATTTTTATCTTTATTCTCGGTCTCACAAAACTTTCACCCGAGAAAAGTGTTTAGTGCAAGTCAGCACATTAACTTCTTTAACTTGTGTCAGGTCATATTAGAATTTGTGATAACATTTTAAATGACTGTCTACAATACTGTTTTCTTGCGTTACCATAGTAACGTTGAAGAAAATATAAACATTTTGTTTGCGCAAACATGCAGTACAATTGTGAACGTGAATGAATTCGTATCTACACACAAGCCTAAAGAGACATCATAATAGTTGAATTGGTTTAGAACATCCACAGAAAAGCTCATTGGAAAGTGCGTGTGGTAATCGAAAGGGTAATATGAAGCTGTTTTGACAAAAGTGTTCTTCAACTATAGAATCAATTGTTCTTTTTCAGATTGTAAAGTTAAGTGAACAAGTAAGTAATTCGATTTATGAGCTACAAGGATTAGTTATCGTAGAGAACAGAACATGCGTATATTTAGATTCATTGTGAACAATCTTTTCACAGTAAAACATACTGAGAATAGGAAATCGAACGGACAATATGAAGGTGTTAATATAACGTCACTGCACTACGTGACATTCGTTTTAATGCTGGGTAAACTAATAGGAAACTTCGTCCTCCAATTTAAACATAAGAGGAAAGTGATGGAATGGACTACAAATAGGTTTGTGGTCACGATTTATTAATGAAGAAAGGGCCACATTTCTGCCCTTTTGCCACTTCTGGCAATCTGGGAAGTTCACTGTAGCGTCGTAAATAAATATTTGGTTGATATCAATTACGTTGTTGAGTTGTTTGCGGGTCATCATCATTGCACTCCGAACATGTCCATAGGTGATCTGATCCCGCAGCATCTAGCGAATGACGACTCCAGTTCTGTGTTGATTAAGTCTTCGCATACGCCCACTAAGTTGCTAGTTTCTGGTTGTGTCCATTTTAACTCTCATCTCTTTCATCCAAAAGGAGTGACGTGGATTCATGGTTGTCGAAGGCATATGCCCGTCCACCATCTCGGAGGACATTAATGATGTCTGCCCGATCCATTGGTTGGGCGTCTTTAACGGCAGCACATCTAGCCAGCCTATCCGTTCTTATAAATTGAGCAAGTTTAAATAACTATAGGGCCTTATGGTGAGTTACTATTTATATCCCGATATTCCAAGAAATCATTAACATTAGCAATTACGTGTTATGCACTACTTATAAGCGTCAAGGGGTTGTAAAAGGGCATAACTGTGGAGGACCTGTCGATGAAATAGCGTAAATTAGATGGGCACTATGAACAAGTCATACAGCATATCTGTTACACATCACATTACAAGTGTTATGGGACAGAGGGATTGATAATAATTTGAAAGCTTGTAATGATTCTCTAACTAGTAATATAGCCGTTTATTGACTCCTCTGATTGTAGTAAAATATGTGATGAAATATGGAAACAGCATGTCTAGCCTTGCAAAAGATTGTATGACATTATGATATATGGAAATCTCAAAAATAACGTAATAAGAACAACTGTGGTCTATCATTGAAAGAAGAGTATGGATAAAAACATCACTAATTGTCAAAATTTTCAAAAATGTATCACAAAAGCTGATCCTTGACACGCATTTATCTAAGTTCAATTCATCTGCTTACTTCCTACAGTGTAGTTCCATAAAACTGGCTGGTGTCCATTCCTCCTGCTTCTATATATCTCCACTATAATTGATTTACTTCACTTCAGTCAATATGATTAATGGCGCAACTTATCACTGGTAGGTGTAGGAATTATTTATGTACTTAAACAAAACAAAAGAAGAGCGATTAAGATGTTAGTGAAAAGTTTATGTTTCATTTGGTCGTTTATTGAAGAAAAGAAAACAATCATTTCTATAGGTGGGGCCATATACGTTTATTTTTCTTGTTCTGTGATCAATAACTATATCAACTATTTTCGCAGTTGTTGACTAAATGTACATGATCAGGTTCTAAATACATGAGTTGCTTTACATAACACTGAAAGGCTAAGTATTACCTTTGTTATTGCATGTATAAAATAGAGCAGTAAAAGTATTATATATATATAATTTAGATTAAGTGATATCAACGTTTACGTCAGAAATACTGTTGAAAATATCAACCAACATAGAACAGGAGTCGTCAGTCGCTTGACACTGAGAGAATTGCTGATGAGGGGATCTGAGCACCTATGGACATATTCGGAGTGCAATGATGATGACCCGCAAATAACTCAATACTTGGAAAATAAATTATTTGATTTAAAATGGTTAACGGTAATGATCAATTTTCGTCAGTGCAAGACACATGAAGTAGCAACAATAGACAGTAAGAAGGAATAGGCAACTCTTTATACTGAGCTCCACAGCAGAATGCATTCTGACCGTCCAAAAGCGACCTCCCTTTTGAGAACATTGTTACTTCCCTTTAGCGCCTTGACACTCTAAGGGAGACGGGGACGCCTGTGTCATGACTACCTGTCGTCCAATAAGTCAATGCATTCGCATGGAAACAGTCTAGGACTACAGTGAGACACAACAATTGACTTTCCCTGTCTGAGATAGAAATGTAAGAAAATGAGAGAAGACGGAAGCAAATTATAAAACTGTAATTGTCTGTGGTAGAATGTTCGAGAAAAGCAAGACTTAGAACTGTGTAGCTACCACAAGGTGAAGGCAATTATGAGAAGGTGGGGAATGTAAGAAAAGAACTGTGATTTTGTTTTCTAACAGAATAAATCCACATGCCTTCTCAGATGGTCAAATTGAAGACAGAAACTTTAGGAGTAAGTACTCTTAACTTACACTAACACCATATTCCCTAAACGACACTTGGCGTGACGGGGCTCTTTACTTTTACTACTCTTATGTAGATCTAACATGGGTGTATATCACGATTTAAACTATTTCTCCGAGTTTCCAACTGTTACATTTGTATTGGTCTATAACAACAGTCCCTCATTTTCCTACCAGGAATGTAATAGTTCAACTTTTCAACTCCTCATTCTCCACTTTATATATATATATATATATATATATATATATATATATATATATATATATGTATATGTATATATATACATTCTTCTTCTGTCCTTCCTCATTTACATTTTAGCCTCGAGGTTATATATACATATATAAGAGATAAGATATTTTCAAAGCAATTTATAAGCCAATTGAATCATTAAATTGAAATTGAATATTAAACAATTATCAAATTGAATTTTTTTTTTTTAGAAAATAGGAAATAATCTATTTTTATGTTATATATCCACTATTTTGTATGCATGTAAATATGAAAAGGTACGAATAGCGTGATGTACATCATACGGTCTTTAGTAGAAAGAGTCATATAGGTGAAAACAAATCTATACCTATGTTTCATAGATTATACCAAAAGCATTTTACAAAGTAAAGCACCAAGAAATAATCAAAACTTTAGAAGGCATAAACAAGTAGACAGCAAATTATAATAATAATAAATCACATATAGTGGCAACCTACAGCAACCAAGGAATTGGAAATAAATTGGGGATGTTTCAACAAATAAAACCGAGTGTTAGGTAAGGTTGTTACTGTCACCAGATTTGCATAATATGGAGATTATTTTAAGATCCACAAGGAACATGCCTGAAATAAAAGAAGGTCATAATATAAATAATCTAAGGTACGCTGAAGAAAGAGTCTTAACCGCTAACAGAGTGAAATTGAGTTACTCGAAATATTACACATTATGTTGAAGGAAAGCAAAAATAAAGGAATCAGCCTTAATAGTAAAATGACAGAAGTAATGGTAGCAACCAAGAAACACGCTTTACTGCAATGCCCAACCAAGACAAGTGAAACACTATTAAAACATGAACATGAATTTAAATATATGGGAATAATGTTAACCGCAGATAGTAGATGTACAACATAGGTGAGATGCACAATAGTTCAGGGAAAAACAGCCTTTAAAAAAAATTAGGAAGATACAGTGCAACACCTTTTTGACAATGGAAACAAGAAAAAAGAGTTCTTAAATGTTTTGTAGAGCCAATTTTAACATATGGATGTGGATCATGGACACTATGACAACAGACTTGAACATCACTGGAGGTTTTATAGATATGGTTTTAGAGAAACATTTTTGAGAATACCATGGACAGCTAAGACGAGCAATGGAAACGTTCTGAAAGAGGCAAAAGCAAAAAGGAGAGTTAATATCCAACATTGAGAAGAAACAATCATTATATTGTAGCCATGTAATGGGAAGGAATCAGCTGGTATATATATTGTAACAACTGGGAAAATCGAGGAACGAAGAGATTGAGGGAAACAAAGAGAAAATATGCCAGACAGCTTAAGACTGTGGCCTGGCAGAATGTAAACAACAGAAATGATAACTAACTGTCGAGATCGAAAGTTGTGGAGGGACATGATCACCTACATCAGCAGGCACGGTACTTGATGCCTTTGTATGCGCTCTTCTCATGGTAAATTGAACTGTGTACTACTCAGAATGACCGACTAAAGTAACTTTTCAGTGACCGGTGCAAGCGTTAAGGTATATTTTCCTATAGAAATGAACATAGCTATATTGTTTAATGTTAGAATAAATTATTAATATGTAGGCAAGGACATTTAATATGAATAACTGATTAAAGTAAGATACCTACAGTTTATATGTTCATGTACGTGTGTTCTACACCCACGATCAACGTTCTACGTTATTAATTGATTATCAAGATAATGTGGCTAAATTGCCGTTGTTGGGGGAGTAACTTCCCAAGTTAGACAAGTAGCGAATCATAAAATATAAGTTTGTCTCTAGTGTTATCAGGCACTGTGTCACCGTCTTGGATATTCTATTCCTTATATCTCACTTCTTTATACTTCAGCGTGATTCTATTCTCTCCACATATATAATTGTTATCAGTGACGTCAGAGTATATATAAATTAACTCAGCCGTGGTCTGTCTGAAAATTGTTCCACTTTCAGAAGTAACATTTAAAATTGATTGGAATATTTTAGATTAGATGACTAGCAGCGTAAACGTGAAGTGTGAATATGGGACCAACTTTCTCAGCAATAAATACTGGTAATGGGGTAATACTTGTTTGTGTAGTTGTTTTAAGACGTAAAAAGCATGCGGTGGACACACACGTTTAATATGACACTATGACTACTCAAGGTAATAATATTTATCCCCATGTTGAAGTTGAATTGAAAGCAAAAAGAACACATCCAATGCACAGCTGGGCCATAGATATATATATGTCCTAATTTCAAGAATAAATATATACAAGTGGAATAAATGTCTTATAATTTAATATTATTTGTAAAATGTCTTAACATTAATGTACCTTTATAGTACCATTGCCGGAACCGACTATATAGCATACACAAGTATGGTGAATTGTGAAGAAGAACAATAGGAGGGGCATTGTTAACAATTACCTTACGGGACGGGTTGGTTTCGAGGCAAGACGCCAGTCTTGAGACATACGGTTGCGAGTTCAAATCCCGGTTGCTCCATTTGGAATTTTATTTGTGATATATCTCTCTGCAGCAATCGACAGTGAGTTCCAAGTTGAAGCGTCAATTACTTGATGACGGAATAAAATATGAGTACCTCCAAAGATCGAAATTGTCTGCCTGTGCGGCGAGAGACCCCTGTGCATAAGGCTTGTAGGGGAAATGGATAACACGCAAAAACATTTCGCAAAAGATGAAAGTTGGGTAAAGTAAAATAGGAAGGACAAAATTAAAACAAACATTAACAATTCTTAAAACACTTAGAACTACTTAGACTAATTATTACATTAAGAAATCATAAAGTACTTTAAAAAGTCGCTACCTCCTCATGAAAAAGTAATTCGTACAGCTTTTCTCACGTACATAAAATCATTTTAAGTAACCGTAGATGTGTTAACTAATGAGCTTAAATGTAGCCTCTTCTTTTCTTAAACTGTAGGCTCCAATAGAGGGAATTGCTCCATTCGGTCAAAAGGTAAATTATGTGAAGCAAAATATTAGTAAGAATTGATATAGCAAACTGTTTGTAGAAAAAAAAATGTGTACCTGACAGGAATAATGTATTATGTTGAATTATAAATCATTTGGTTATACTGTAATATTTATTGTATTGATGAACCTTAATTGTTAATGCATGATAATGCCATCACATAGACTCTTAGTGAAAAAAATCGCTTCGTTACTGTATTTAGTTATGATGGCAACACACAAATATCGTTACCGGCTATACAAGTAAGAAAAGTAAAGTACCCCCGTCACGCCAAGTGGCGTACATGGAATATGGTGTTATTGGCCATACATTTTACATAATTTCGTTACTGGCTATAGTTGTACAAATTCATTCTCATCTAACTGAGCCGACACATAACAAACTATGAAAGATAAATATGTTAGCATTTCCAAAATACACACATCAGCATAAATAGGTATTTACACAAGATTTTGTTGACAGAGTTATCACAGCGATTCAGAACTATTTGTGAAACAAAAATGTGACATGGAATATCTTATCTTATATTTAGCTGGATCTTATGAACTACAGAGTAAGTTATATATTTGATTAATGTGGATGTTAACAAACATTGATTCGCAATTTGATTTTGTTTCTTAAGTATTTAATAAATAATGTGTTGATTTAGCGACGTATGTCCTATATCTATGCCAGAGCTTTGAGAGCTTTCATATCTGATGAGTGTCTGTTGTGAACATGAACTTAAGACCTGTCAGTCAGGATGCACGTGTCAAAATATTCATTACTGATGCTATTATGTGTCTACCAGTAGTGACCGCTCAAAGAGGAAGAAGAATGATACGATTATTGGATTATATTATTGAGATAAAATGAACTGTGTTTCGAAGTATGTTGTTGTTACATTATGATGGCATTTCTTCCCAGCTTGGATAGATCCCACAGACCTGTCTTATTTTTTATTTTTCCTACTCTAGGGCGAGCACTTATTGTCCCTGTCTAGCTGTATCTACGTTTGAGGAGCTCTTCTAAGTTGCACCTATCTGTAATTCATTCTTGTTAACGTTTTCAGATTTCTCTAAAGCAAAGAAAATGTCTTCGAGAGAAAAAAAGTCCCCCCCCCCCGCACTCCATGGATTAGTTCGCTTATCTTGGACGTCAGCTTTGGGGAGTAACTTATTTTCTGAGTTCACAAAACAATTGAACTCTGCTTTATGTATCCCGTTATTCCTTCAGGCAATTCGAAGTATGCGTAGCACAGTGAAACAACAAATACAGGGCCCCATCACGCCTGTGGCGTATAGGGATAATGATGTTGGTGACCATACGTTTTACAGACCTTTAGCACATGATTTTTGAGGTAAAGTGGTCGGTATTACGCCCGTGCCGTTTTACTTTACCACAAAAATCAGGTACCCATTTTAGGCTGGGGGAACTCGGAAGGCGTCGGTTGTGATCGAACCTTAGCTCTTGTCTTTTGTAGTCCAGTTTACTAACCATTGATCTATCACGGCTCCCTATGTGCGTATCACTGCGCGTATTTGAAACTCATCGATTCAAGTTACATGAAATTTGCATGTAATTGCTAATTCGTAGTGAAACGCAGATTTTTAGACAAACTTGTTGGAGACTTTCGTGCTCCAGTATAATTCAAAAGTTTAAGCGTGTGTTAATTCATAAGATTAGTATGTGAGTTTCTGCTTGTGGTACACAGACCTTCATCAGAAAACGAACAACATATATATATATATATATATATATATATATATATATATATATATATATATATATATATATGTATATATACACTGCATGCTTTTTGTACAACGCAAATAATAACATGGAGAAGGTTCTGACGTGGTAGATATTGTCCAGGACCTACTATGATCATCCTTAGTGAAGCTGGACAAACTGAAACAAACAATTAACTTTACTTACGTTCCTATACGATATTTATAGTTGTGCCTATCCATACTGAACAAACAATCATGACATCAACAAAGAATGTTATTTGTTCTCCATTACAAAATTACAAAATTATTATTGTTTACTGTTTACAAAACCATGGATGGTGTTTATATCATAATATGACGTATGACTCATGATTGTTTTCTGAATTCAACGGGTAAATATTTCTTGATAAAGCCGCATCTCTATTGTGTCATAACTTGACTGTTACTCACTTGCCCAGCTTTGTCTTTCAAATGTCAAGGAATAGTTCTGCTGTTTCATTTCTGTTTCTAAAAATGAGCTCCATAGAAACGGGAATAAATACAAGAGACAGAAGGCCATATGTACATAAGGAAATGCAGCTTTATAACTTAGGGGATGTAGAACCGCTCATTAGCGTGCCAACTGTGGACGTAGATGTTTTCATATTCTAATAGCAAGTATCTATAACAACATAGACATATCTGTAGGTCAACTCTGACTGACTTCTCCATCTGCGAAAATGACTGGGAACATCTGGCAAGTGATGGCATATAATGGAGAACATGTATAAAGTATGGTATAACATCATTTGATACTGGGCTAAGGCAAAACTTAGAAGAGAAAAGACTCATGAAAAAGGATGGGAAACCTTGTGGATCAGAGGCCTGACTTGTTCATTCTGTGACCGTATGTGTTTGTCAAACATCGGTAGAATTAGCCACGAGAGATGCTGCTCGACAAAAACAAAAACTAAAAAAAAAAATTCTCAATAGCTTCCACTAGACCGTCTGATAAGACGAAATAGGCCGTAAATATATACATATATATATATAACGACAATAAATTCGTAAGCGCTATTGTCAATGAAGGCTGGCTTCATTGTTTTTGGATATCACTACCTACGCTGGGAAATGACTGTATACAAACACACAACTATCGCTTATTTACAATGTACAATGTACACAGTTTAATGCTATGAAAAATGTACTAACATTAAAACAAATAACACTGGGGCTAAAACTAAGAATAGCAAAATGTTACATCTTCTCAATATTCCTGTATGGTGCAGAAACATGGACATTAGGCCATAAAACAGAACACAAAATGTAAGCCTTTGAAATGTGGATCGATATAATAGTAGGTAGATTTGAACGGAAAGAAAAGAAAACAAACGAAGAAGTTTTAAAACAACTAACAATGAAAGGAGAACTACTAAACACAATTAAACACAATTAGAACAAGACAAATGAAATTGTTGGGGCATGATAAAAGGCACAACAGTCTAATAAAAGTGATATTGGAAGGGAAAATACAAGGTAAAAGAAGCAGAGGCAGACTAAGACTAACATGGGCGAGTAACATCAAAAGATGGACAAGGCAACCTATGACAATCTGCACCATCAAAGCAAGAGACAGAGTGGAATGGTGCTACATAGTGGCCAACCTTTGATGCACAGACGGCACTCAATAATGATGGCGATGAATGTACACAGTGGATAAATCGTTGGAGAAAATAATGTCCAATAAATTAACCAACCAACTGGAAAGATTGTGTCTTCTTACACATTCCCTCGTATGGTAACGGGTAATTTCCTAGTTTGATCAGATATATTATTTCAGTTTGGAAGAGTGATGTCCCCTAAAATATGTCTGCCAAAATACAGTGGTTCTACGCATTCTTGGCGTTGGGGTCATTACGCTGGCATGTAATCATTTCGGAGTATCTGTTGATTGGGCGTTGGGTCCAGGGGTTAGGTTTAGCTTTAGTGTTAAATATTTATAAATATATTATAACGCGTGACAAAAACGACGCCACTCGGCCTAATTATGATCTTCTGATCGAAGGGAATTGTGCAGTTGATTACCAATCGCCGTAATTTACTGCCAAATGTTGGAAGATTGTCAAACTTTGGCTATTAATTAAAATGCACATACACACACATAAATACAAAAAATATCTAGAAATAGCTTTACGAAACACAATGCAACGTCTGTATTACCTCAAATTACCTGTCAGCGATTAGCAATCTGGTGCGGAGCTTGAGAATAACAACGAGTGTTATGAAAGTCCTCAAAAGGACCATAGTGAAAACTCTAGGCAATCTAAAATAGTTAATTGTAAATGTTTGGTTGTCCTGAAAAGGACAGTTGTGAAGTGGGCAGGTTTGGAGCAATCTTATGTTGTCCTGAAAAGGACAGTAGTTTGCAGGGATGTGATGATTTTACACAGGATAACTCTCTGCAATTCCTGTAATTAGCGTCCCTAGGACGTTTCCTTGTCTGATTTCATTTCTGAAGGCGAACTCGTGTAGAAACGATGGGAACAATGTACGCCTAGTGCCGAACTGTCTCTTCAATTTCCTTTTGGCCCGCATCCACATATTTTCAATATTCTGTGTGTGAATTTCGGGATCATCTGGGTCGACAAAATTCTCTTGATGGATGACTGAACAATGGGTATAAATACCATTTGCAATTCGACTGATATTGGCATATGCAGACCAGCCGTCAGAAATAATGTGGCTGTCAGGTAAAATATGGGCAACTATCTCTTTTGTTAAAGTAGCCTCGGAGCGATCTGGTACTTCTACTAGAAAGCATTTTCCTGAAATCCTTTCTATTTCACCGAACACCCAGTGACCCTCATTCCATTGTCCCCTGTGATATTTTCGGTGAAAATATTTGGACTCGTCAATTTCCACAACGATTGGTTGGCCTAGAATGTCCATACCACCAATTTGACTGAAGTGTCTGACCATGTATTTCTCACATTACTCGCGTAAAAAATTACACCAATCCACTACAGTATTTTTATTGACGCCTGCCTCATGCTGGATCAAGCTCTGTGGAAAATCGCTGCTCCAACAGTAGATCATAATTAAAATTTGTTTTAGTGATAGATGGCTCTTTGTGAAAAATGATCCATCACGAACGGACTTTCCAAAACTGCACCCCTGACATGACCACTGATAGCCATCTACTCCTCTGCTGTAGGCTACTAAACGCGCAGGCATATGACAAATGTTGCATAGACACGTATTTATTATTAGTCTACGCTTAGCTAACCACTGAATACACAATTTATTAGTGGCAATCTCGGGAATCAGAGTTAGTAAATTCCATCTATCCTCTGCAATGATGTCATGAAAAGTCATGATCTGCCCAACATTCACAACTTCAGTTGGGGCTCTAGGTCGCCCGGTCATTTTGCAAATACAGTAGTACCAAATTCAAGTAAGTGAACTCAGAACTGCTTAGCTGGTTTTTAAATATTAGACAAACTAGCCTATATATATAGGCGGATAATTAGTAAGAAGCATAAGAAAGGATAGGGGTTCAGCCAATTATTAATTAACATCTCGATTTGGACGCAGACGCTGACCCGAACGCCACGCTGACCCAAACGCCAGTGTGAGTGACACATGCCAGCGTAATGACCCCAACGCCAAGAATGCGTAGAACCACTGTATTTTGGCAGACATATTTTAGGGGACATCACTCTTCCAAACTGAAATAATATATCTGATCAAACTAGGAAATTACCTGGTAACGTTCGAAAAAGAAAGGTTTGCTTAAATGGTTTGGCCTTTGTCCATGGTGTATATAATGTTTTCATGCAGGGACAGAAACCTTTGCTGCTGCCTTTGACCTAGAGGATTTACAAGAGAGTAACTCTGGATTTTATAATGTCTCAGTTTTTTATTGAAGCCAGAATCATTCAATTTCTCCGTAATTAGATTTCTACGGCCATCATCCAACGAAAGGTGGTATGTAAATGTGCTTTCTAGACCTCCAAACAAACGAAAATGAACCACGACCTCCAACAGTGTTTACCATTATCTCTAGTTTTCTCTCCGCTTACACAGGAAGAGTCACAAGCTAGCAAGTATTAGAACTGGGAAGAATAATATCTGACGCTGATTAGGAATGGTTACGAGTGCCATCAGAGTGCAGAACGTCATTCCTCGTCGTCATCACAATGTACAGATAAAGTAGATAACAGAATACACTGATCGTTGAGACAATAGTTCAAGCCTTAATTTTCGAGAACTCTTCTAAGAGTGAAGCAGCCACATATGTTTGTGTTACTTGGCACGTACGGAGCTCTCGTTTACCTCCACGACTCATATTGGAGGCAGAACTGCGATGGAAGACTGTGGTGTTTTCGCATTTACTACAAGTAGTTTAACGATGGGAATTATGGCTGTCACTAAAGTATTTTCTTGGCTTGAAATACATTCATACACATACATGTTTTTTTCAGTCGCTCAACGAGTATGCTCAAAAGATCGCAGATGGCTGTGTCCGACTGCCGTGCATAGAGTCTCTGTAGAGGTCTATTATACCAAATGGCTGTGCTCGACGTCCGTTCCTAGATTCTCTAGAGAGGCTTAATATAGCAATCGTCTGCATCATTGTCGTGCCATAACACTCTTGTGTAAATGGTAATAAATGGACTGGCATACTTGCTAGTTTGGCTGATGTACACGATGTATAGTGCGAACGACAATGGACTGCTTTGACATTATGAATGCCCTCAAAGAATGCAGAACGAAAAAAAGACTCGAAAAATGATTCCGCATTCGCATCCATGAGCAGGCTTTAGGAATATCATGTCAAGCTTGGAGATGTCGGCCGAGAACGATTCGTGGGAATCCAAATCAAAACAGCACAGGCCTCGTTAGTTGGTACACGTTAATGGATGATCTTTGGAAGAGATCTGATCAATTATCGTCTTGCTCCATGTGCAATAACGATTACCTGTCGATTAATTAAACTAGTCTAAACAAAATGAGATTTGTGCTTGTGTTTTAAAGCAATTTTTTGCATTTTCTCAGATTTACAAAACACTTGAAGGCATACAGGCTGTAAGTTATATGTTCAACAACTGAGAATGACAATAACAATCCATCTCACATGTATGAGGTACAACTTATGAAAACATCGAAACTGTAGTTTCAGCATTTTCCTATTGCTGGGGTGTGGGAGTGGAGGAGGGAGGAGGGGGATATAGGACCAGAGAATAACGGCCGCGTAAAACGTCTTACTTTCCCTGTTTTTATTTATAAATAACGAAGGTCTGTTATGTAGATTGATAACATACACTATGTATTTGGTGAAATATTGGTTCACGTTAACAGTTTCTTACATATCAACAAGTGCTAACCTGAAAGACTAATGATTGCAACCATTACTTATACAACAAATAATATTATTGTATTTGAAATCTCAAATATTATTTTTTTCAGTTTTGGAATCTTTTAAAAGCAGTAAGTAATGTCATCAGCAAAGTTGTTGATGTCGATAAGAACCGATTATAATTGAATAGCTTTCATATATTTCATATATATATATATATATATATATATATATATATATATATATATGCAATAACTTACAGAGAGTAGTCATTCAATGGATACCGTCACACTGTAATATACGCGGGAAAGTACGCGCAGATTAATTAGCTAAAGAGGGAGGGAGATTACCACAAGAGAGCCATACGCTCAGTTATGATGAAGCCAAATCCATCGTCAAGGGTCAGTATCATGAAAAGTGGAAACGAGAACACCCAAAGCATAACGAGAGGGACGGTTAACATCAACTATCAAGGAGGGATCAAGTCATCATACTTCACCTAAGCACTGGCCACAATATAATGAGAAATCACATGTTCACCAAATTCAAAATAGCTTCAACCAGCCTATGCCACTGTAAACTGGACAATTTGACAACAAAACTTGTTCTACAGGATTGCCCCCGAACACAGACCTGAGAAGAGAAATGTGCCCCACACCCACCTCCCTGGAAGAGAAACTATATGGGGCTATAGAATCACCTAAACAGACAGCTGACTTGATGAGAGAGTCTGGAATCCTTCTCTGATTGAGACTTGATCGCAGATATATATATATATATATATATATATATATATATATATATATATATATATATATATATATAAGTGGAAATATACAGTTGGAGGACATAATATAAATAATCTAAGGTATGGTGATGATACAGTATTAATCGCTAAGAGTGAAAATGAGTTACCAGAAATGTTGGACATTATAGTGAAAGAAAGCAAAAATAAAGGACTCAGCCTTAATTGCCACAAGACAGAGGTAATGGTAACAACAAAGAAAAAGACATCACCTCAGTGCAAAATAAAGACAAGTGGAACGCTATTAAAACAGGTAAATGAATTTAAATATTTGGGAAATTTGTTAACCTCAGACGGAAGATGTACACAAGAGGTGAGATGCAGAATGGCTTATGCAAAAGCAGCTTTCCAAAAAATGAGGAAAATACTATGCAATCCGTTTTTTATAATAGAAACAAGAAAAATAGTTCTAAAATGTTACGTAGAACCAGTCTTAACCTACGGATACGAGTCATGGACAATAGGACAACAGACAAGAACATCACTGAACTCTGTAAAAATGTGGTTTTACAGATGAATGTTGAGAATACCATGGACAGCTAAGAAGAGTAATGAAAAGGTTCTAAGAGAGGTAAAAGCACAAAATAGAGCTAATTTATTATATTAGGAAGAAACAATCATCATTTTTTGGCCATGTAATGAGAAGAGAACAGCTTGAATATATTGTGACAACTGGAAAAATTGAGGGACGAAGAGATAGAGGGAAGCAAAGATAAAAAAATAACAGAAAACTTAAAAGAAAGGTTTGGCAGAAGGTCAACAACAGAAATGAGAAATAACTGTCAAAATCGAAAGTTGTGGAGAGACATGATCACCTACGCCAGTAGGCCCGGTGCTTGATGATGATGATGATGATATATATATTTGGTGAACTGTTTGATGATATACGTCTAACATCACTTACATTTTCAGTTATTAGTACATTTCAATGTTTGAGGCATTTGGGCTTCTTTTTGAAAAAAAAAAGCACAAAACGGATATTCTTTCGGCCATGTCTCTAACGTTCTGACAAATGACTACTGGAATGATTGATACTTTTTAAATGTATGTCACTAAGGAAATAAATGAGAATGATTGAATAAAAGAAAATTAGATGACGTCATGGGGCGCACCAAAATGGCAGCTTATTTATATTCGAGCCATGGACTAAGCAATGTTTACTTTGAACACCACGATATGTGTTATTGCAGCGAGTTGGCAGATTTTAAAAAATGTATTCAAGGGTTTGAAAATAAATGTTTGTTCACAGTTCGTTAACCTTCGCTGTAGATAAAGTCTTTATTTTGATGGCTTCGTTTGTGACCTTGGTAGCTAAGGACCTAACTTGTGCAAACGGATAGCATTGGCAAGGATCATTTTGAATCTATGAAGTGGACTCATTTTGTTTTTAACTCAAAAGCATATGTGCTTTTTAACCAAAGACCTCTTTTTTGGAGGGACTCAAGGAAATTATCCCCGATGGAAGAATAAATTGTATTATTAGTCCCATAAATGATTCGCTTCCAGAGGTTTATGATGTAAACAAAGCAGTTTTGTCATTGCAAGTGAATAATGTCCACACCTATAATTGGTCAGGATTGTGTAGCAGCAGCAGCTTTATAGCGAACACATAAAACATCATAGGATTGTGCTGTTCTGAAACAGCTATGCCATGCTACCCAGAATTGCCTTTAATGGGATTACTGTGACCACAAACCACTCTCCATGTGTGTGCCACATATTTACACCCCAGAAAGAAATACGGAATATAACAACATCATATGCCGTCTGTGATATTAATGACCACAAACCAGGAGCCTCCTGTATGATTGATACAACTGTTGCACCAAGCACTTTATCAGCAGAGCCAGATCTATGGAATGTTAATCTGACATTGTTCTTGAATGATGCCCAAGTTAATGAGACATCAGAATCGTGTGGCGGTAGCTACAAGAAGGGAGCAGAGAACATCAAGTTCTGCTACTATAAAGGAGACTTGCCTTGCTATCCAAGAATTGCCTTAAATGGGTCCACTGTAGTTGAAAACTTCTCCCCTTACACATTCACATCCAAGAGTGAATCAGTGAATGTCACAAAATCATATTCTCTCTGTGGTTTTACTAACTACAGGTCAGGTGGCTTCTGTTGGATTGGAAATGATAACTTACCACCACAGTGTGCCTATATTTTTGAAAAAATAATAAAACTTCTCCCCTTACACATTCACATCCAAGAGTGAATCAGTGAATGTCACAAAATCATATTCTCTCTGTGGTTTTACTAACTACAGGTCAGGTGGCTTCTGTTGGATTGGAAATGATAACTTACCACCACAGTGTGCCTATATTTTTGGAATTGGAGTCATCAACGATGACCTAACATCATCAAGTGCTTCGACGATCATCATTTTCGGGAGGACGCGAACTCCCATGGTATATGGTGGATAGGCGGCAGGAACCATCGAAGGCTATGTCTGAAAAGTGTTTCTTCTTGCAGTTTCCTCATATTCCAAGTCCGGCTTGTTGCAGGAGCTACTGAGTTAAGTGCTCTGTGCACACCGTGAACTGTGTGTCTCATCCGTTTTGATCCTGTTTCGATATCCCGCTTGTTTGTGATGGATGATGATATCGTATGACAGGGAACAGTTGGCTGTGTTCACTTTCTGCGCGGTTTCGCCTTATGTCTTTTGGCGTGCGCTGAGACTGCTACGATGGGGACTACAGTTATCTTTCTTTGTTTGGGAGATGTGTTAGTAATTCGGATGATTCCACTGGTACGGGCGGTTGAGCAATTATGGATTTTAATTCGTTTGCAGTGATACCGAGGCCTTCCATAGCCAATAACCAATAAGAAAATTAATTTATTTTCCGAGGAGAAATGTGTCGTGTCCAGTTATATCTTCTTTTGTGCTCGTCTAGTGTTGGCAGTCTGACAATATTTCGAGCCAACATTTGCAGTCTGCTTTCAATCAACTTTGTGCACTAACTTATCAATCCACGTTTCATGTAGCTGAAAGAGCAGGAAATGGCTGCGACTGTTTGTTTCTTCCATCACATGTAAATTCCCTGTATGTCTTTTTCTAAATGGACCGGCCACTATTCGACATAGCCATTGGGTTTGATATCTCTGGAAAAATTGAGGGAGAAATAGATCGAGGGAAGCAGAGAGAATTGATACCAGACAGAGTAAGTGAACAGCTTGGCACATGGTCAACCACAGAAATGATAAATAACTATCGAGATCGAAAGTTGTGCAGAGCATGCTCTCCTTCGCCAGCAGGCATTGTACCTGATGATGATGAATGTAACTGTTCACTTTCTATTGTTTAATTTTCTTCAGTTCTTTGGTTATTTCGTTATGGACGGCCGCAGTATCACTGCAAAATAATTAACATCCATAATTGCTCAACCACCCGTGCCAGTGGAATCATAATTACTATCACATCTCATAAATAAAGAAAGGTAGATGTGGTCCCCATCATAGCAGCCTCAGCACACGCCAAAAGACATAAGACGAAACCGCACAGAAAGTGAACACAGCCAACTTTTCCCTGTCATACGATATCATCATTCATCGTAAACATTTCAAATATCGAAGCATTTGGAGTATCGAAATACACAGCTCACGGTGTACACAGAGCACCTAACTCAGTAGCTCCTGCAACAAGCCGGACTTGGAATATGAGGAAACTGCAACAAGGAACACTTTCATACATAGCCTTCAATGGTTCCTGCCGCCTATCCACCATATTGACCAGAAGTTCACGTCAAATGATGATGGTCATATATTTTTTAATGTATAACGCTTGATGATGTGAAGACATCGTTTTTGACTCCAAATAAAAACGTATAAAACACAGTTAGTCGTCAGATTATCCCCGTCGCACATCAAACAACAGACCGCAAGATTATCGTATGGCCGGTCTTGGAATATACGATGAGCCATGATGATGACGTAGCACAACAATGGCAGCGCCCTTAGCTACCTGATTACTTCATCAATGGAGAAATAAAATAAATACAGAAAAATGTTATGTTAGAAGCTTTACGTGATAAGTGGACGACACAGACTAAACGACGTTTCGGCCCAATAGGCCTTCTGCAGGAACAAACACGAAAAACAAACACACAAAACTAATAACAAAACATTCAAAACAAAAATATTCGAAATATGTCTATCATGTGTGTATGAAAAGGAAATGGTAACAAAAGTGTGGCTGTCGTGAATGTGGAAAAAAGTGCGCAAATGCACACCGAACCACCGGAGTTCACACAGGGGTCCGTGTGCAAACACAAAGGAGAAATAATATAACAGTAGACTAACAGGTGCTCAAAAGGCGGTAAGACTGAGATGTCTGAGAGTGGGGTACAATAAAAACAAATGAGTGTGTCCCACAACATCATTTATGCCATCATATGCCAACGATGGCACATGACCTATATTGGTGAGTCTGGGAGAAGATTAACGGACAGATTTTGTGAATATCTACGGGATGTCCAACAGAATTCTGGTACTCCAGTGTCTTCCCACTTCAACTCCCCTGATCACAAGGGTAAAGACGACATCCGTGTCACTGGAATTGTCCTTTATTACTCTGACGACCGCAGTCGCTTTATTTTGGAAAATCGCCTCATAGTCCAGTATGGTTCGCTGACCCCACGAGGCATGAATGTAACACACTCATACACATAGTTTCCTTTTGGTTGCTCCTTACCTTTTGCATAGCCTTCATATTTGGGATCGTTGGTCTATCTACTATGCCATGCTATTTATAGTTCTTCTCCTCTAGTCCCTTATGAGACACTTCGGTGTTCTCCTCTATACCTTTTTCCTGTGCTCCTTACCCCTCATTTGTTTTTGTTTTTATTGTACCCCACTCTCAGACATCTCACTCTTACCGCCTTTTGAGCACCGGATAGTCTACTGTTATATTCTTTCTCCTTTGTGTTTGCAAACACTTGCGCACTTTTTTGCACATTCACGACAGCCACACGTTTGTTATCATTTCCTTTTCATACACACATAATAGACATATTTCGAATATTTTTGTTTTGAATGTTTTGCTATTACTTTTGTGTGTTTGTTTTTTCTTGTTTGCTCCTGCAGAAGGCCTTTTGGGCCGAAACGTCGTTTAGTCTGTGTCGTCCACCTATCACGTAAAGCCTCTAACATATCATTTTTCTGTATTTTTAAATTTTCCTTATATTCAGCTTTACTGCAGCTTCGCATTTCTATGCATTCATTTGCATTTCTTTGCCTTGACCCCTTACTTTATCAATGCAGCCTACAACGAACTTGCGTCAAGCAATTTATTTTCTTATAACACTTAACATCTTTTCGCTCTATCTCTTGTTCAAAAATTGTCCTTAAATTTCAAGAGTTCTTAACGTTTTTACTAGATCTCCCCTTTCTCACGACAAAAAGCGACAAGTATTTAATCGCTTTTAGTAGTAATACGTATTTACATTGAATTATTTCGAGAAAAAAAAAACATTTTATCTTTTTCCCCTTCTTGTGTTAATATCAATTTCCTCTGTGGCTCAGTGGTTAGTTTTCTCGTTGTTTTTTTATCATACGTGTCTAGGTTCGATTCATCAAAATGGCGGGTTCTATTTTTCAAACGTACAATGCCCTCGTGTTAATCAGACATCTAAAAATAGCTACCAGAGAATATTCTAGGAAGTAAAGATAAATGGGTGTGAAACCGACCATATCACCCATATGTGTGTCATAGTCATGGACAAATATGGTCAGTAACACCATGTTCCGCATACACCTAAGAAGGCAAGGAGGCAACTTTTACTTATACTACTTTCTTAATATCACGATTACATTCCAATTACATATATTAGATTATCTTTGTTACTTAATTTAATTGTGTGGATCGTTGTTACTTAATTAAATTGTCAATATTCAGTGTTACCTAATTTAATTGTGAACATTATTTGTTATTTTATTTGTATATTTATATGGGTGATATGGGATTGGCCTTTTTCAGAACCTCTTCATTACTCTTCTTATTTGTCCATGGTATTCTCAACATTCTTCTGTAAAACCACATTTCTACAAACTGCAGTGATTTCCTTATCGGTTGTATTTTGTCCATGATTCACATCCATATGTTAAGACTGGCTCTACATAACATTTAAGAACTCTTTTCTTGTTTCTATTGTCATAAATGGATTGCATAGTATATTCTTTTTTTTTTTTTTTGGAAAGCTGCTTTTGCCTGAGCCATTCTGCATCTTACCTCTGTTGTACATCTTCATTCTTAGGTTAAGAAAATAACTAAATATTTTAATTCATTTACTTGCTTTAATATTGTTCCATTAGTCGTTATTTTGCACTGAAGTGATGTCTTTTTCTTAGTTCTTGCCATTACTTCTGTCGTTTTGCTCTTAAGGCTGAGTCCTTTTTTTTTGCTTTCTTTCACTACAATGTCTAACATTTCTTGTAACTCATTTTCACTCTTAGTGATTAAGACTATATCATCAGGATCCTTAGATTATTTATATTACGATTGTTAATCCAGGCATGCCACTTATGGATCTTAAAATAACCTCACAATACATATTAAACAACTCTGGTGACATCACACAACCTTGCCTAACACCCTGTTTTATTTCTTGAAACATTCCCAATTGATTTCCTGTTCGTATGGCCGCTGTTTGTTGCCAGTACATGTTCTTTTAATTCTTAGATCTTTGCTGTCTACATTTATGCTTTCTAAAATTATGATTATTTCTTGGTGCTTTACTTTGTCAAATGTTTTGGTATAATGTGAAACATAGGTATAGATCTGTTTTCAATTATGTGGCTCTTTCTACTAAAGATCTTATGATGTATTTGGCATTGCTCGTTCCTTTACCTCTTAACAAAACCACACTGTTCATCACTAATTGCAAAACTGATTTTGTTTCGCAAGTAATATCTTAGTCACGTGACTGATAAGGCATATTTTGCAATGATCATCGCTTTCAATCGCACCAGATTTCTTTGGTAGGACAATGGATATTGATTTGAGCAGGTCGTCTGATATATTCCCGTTGTTGTTGTTAACATTCAATATTTTTGGTATTATTTCTATTCTAATATCACCCATGGCTTCAAACTATTATTTAGTTATATTATCTGGTCCAAGAGCTTTTCCTGCTTTCATATTGCGCAAGACGTCTTCCACTTCTTCTTTGAGAATTTATGGACCTTCTCCATTATCCTTAATATCTACTTCTAAATGTTCATCGTTGTAAAGATCTTTAATGTATTCTGTCCATCGTTCCCTTATGATTGTTTGTTCCATCAACAGTTCTCCTTCCTTTGATCCTAAACATCCAGTTTTCGATTGCGATTTTCTTCCTGTTAATTCTTCACTTTGTTTGTATATAGCTGTGGCTTCTCCTTTTTGTTGCATTTCAATCTATTTGCATTTCTCTTTTAGCCATGTTTCTTTTGCTTCATTGCATTTTTTACGAGTTATTTATTTAATCTCTTATGCTTATTTTTATTTTCTTCATTTCTTCTTCTAGTATCCATAAGATGCAAAATGTAATCGTTGTTGCTTAATTTATTTTTGAACATTCTTTGCTACTTAATTGTATTGTGAACATTCAGAATTATTAAATTTAATTTTGGACAGTCTCGTTATTTTATTTAATTGTGGATAGTCTTTGTTACTTAATGTAATTGTAAACATTTTTTATTACTTAATTTAATTGTGAAGATTATTTGATACTTAATTTAATTGTCAAAATTATTTGTTACTTTACTTTATTGTGAACATTCTTTGTTACTTAATTTAACTGTGAACATTCTTTGTTATTTAATTCAACTGTGGAGATCGTTGTTCCGAAGCTCTGTGATTCCATTTAGCGCCAGAGATGTCAGAGTCCACAATTAGCGACAAAACTATAGAAATTGGTCTACATAGCGTTAGGAAAAGAAAAAAACATATATTCTTCTTACATTGAGAAAAAACGTGTGGTATAGTATATATACTAGGATCCTTAAAGAAATGGAATAGATATATATTCTATTGAGTGTTAAGATATTAAGATACCTAATATTAAGATACGTAAGTACATGTGTTTCTTGTTTTTTAAATCAAAACCGTCACGTGTTTTCAGTTTCGTAGTTGGATAAGTCAAACAGAAGATCTGACAGTAAGTAGAATGATCAGGAATTATAGTGGATATTTCATAAAATGATAACATATATATACTATATATTTGAGAAATTAACAAAATGTAATTAAAGCTCATCATCATCAAGTACCGGGCCTACTGATACAGGTGATCATGTCTCTCCACAACTTTCGATCTCGACAGTTATTTATCATTTCTGTTGTTGACCTTCTGCCAAGGCATTCTTTTAAACTGGATGATGTCATGGGGCGCACCAAGATGGAAGCATGATCGCTTCCGAGCCATCTTTTAAGCAGTTTTGACTTTGAACATCACGCTGTTTGTTGTCACAGCGAGTTGGCGGATTTTTGGAGGTGTGGCCACGGTTTGATAGTAGATGTTTGTGAACAGTTCGTTGACCACCGCTGTGGATCAAGTCTGTGTTCTGCTGGCTTCGTTCGAGGCCTTGGAAGTTAGTGACCTGATTTGTGCAGCCGGTTGGTTTGGGACGAATTGTGCGTTACAATGTCACTGCTGTAGTAACTCGGTTTGTGACGGGACTAAAGGGACATGCCCAAACAATGACAGTTGTCAGCACGGGTATTTCGGACCCCAGTGTCAGTACTTGGATCTCGTTTGCAAATGCGTCCAGGGGTCTGAACCTGCTTTCCTGTTTGACGACAGCGACACCACCTGTGGTCCAGACGCGGATTCTGCATCGGTTGGGGCAACTCTCGATCAATCTTTGCTGTTCTCCTGGTTTGGGATTTGTGTGGGTGACTTGACGGATCCGGACCGTTTCACGGTGAAACTAAATGGTTCTGCCTCGTGTAATAATGAATCACGGTTTGTAGTTAGTTCGCACGAAATTGATGTCTTTTGCTCTGGGGCTGGTCTGATCAACACGTTACGGATCGAAGGGGCGATAGTTGCAAATATCTGATCTATCTACATTGGCGGGGGTCGGAATGTGGCTCTCAAACAGAACACAAACCAGACCGACACATTTAATGCTTGCTATACAGGAGACGGATGTGGACCAGATGATGCAGTTAATGGCAAAACAAAGACCAATCTCAATAACAATGACTGCAAACACACACAATTGAGAAGTGGAATCAATTCTGTTTACTGATATCTGAACTTTGCCACGTCCCGGAAGATTCACACCATTCTAATGTATCATCGAGCTAGCACTATGATTCGGGTAAAGAATGCCTCTCTACAGTCTTTCTTTGACAGTGGCGGTGTAGTGTTCCAGTATAATGATATATCATACCCAAACATTTCTGTGAACACTATTGTAGTCACCACACAAGCGACAATGGCACACATTAAGATTGAGTTCTCATCGACCATTTCACAGGCCGACAGTGTACTGACGGTGAGTGAGGTGCAAACATTTACAGATACCTATTGTCTGGAAGGGCACTCTTGGTCGTTATGTGCAGTGTGTGCTGCAAAGGATACAACGTCATCATCGGTGCGTGTCGCGGCAACTGTTCACATGGGATATGTGGACACGACTGTTCCGGGTCGTGTCTTAGTGCCTGTCCTTTGTGTGAGGAAAAATCCGGAAAATGCCTACAATGTAAGCATCCTGGCTACATCTGTAGTGACACTTGTCCCGATGGTAATTTTGGACTACGGTGCGGACAGACGTGTTCTGATGGATGTGACATCATGTGTGACCCGGAGTGTATAGACTGAGCGTGCAAGGAGACGTGCTACGGATCACACTGCACTCTCAAATGTCCGGACAACTGTTTCAACGACATCTGTGGACAGTCAACCGGGAACTGTACATGCAAGCGAACGTTCTACGGGTTAGACTGCACTCTCAAATATCCGGACAACTGTTTGAACGAAACCTGTGAACAGTTAATCGGGGCCTGAGTCTCGTATGTCGATGATCCCCACGTTAAGAATAGTCTGCCGACTACAACAAACCGAAGCATATGGATACCTTAATGTGTTTCTGTGCTGGACATGGCTCATTTCTTGGTGATTTTCCGTGAAGCCATGGCTCATATCTTGATGTGTTTCTGTGCTAGCCATGGCTCATATCTTGATGTGTTTCTGTGCTAGCCATGGCTCACATCTTAGCTTGTGTGTGTGTGTGTGTGTGTGTGTGTGTGTGTGTGTGACCATGTGCACATGATCCATGTGCACATATCATGTTAGTCATATCTCATTTATTGGTGTGTCCTTGTTAATCATGTCTCATATATTATATTTGTGTGTATGTGTTTAGTCATATCTCATATTTTAGCGTGTATCTGTGTTAGCCATGTGTCATATCTTTGTGTGTGCATGTTTGTGTTAGATATCTCATATCTTTGTGTGCATGTTTATGTTAGTCATGTCTCATGGATTTGTGTGTGCATATCTGTGTACGTCACATCTCATATCCTTGTATGTGCATGTCTATGTTGATCATATCTCATATCTTTGTGTGCATGTCTATGTTAGGCACGTGTCATATCTTTGTGTGTGCATGTCTTTGTCAGTCATATCTCATATCTTTATGCGCATCTTTATGTTAGTCATGTGTCATATTTCTTGATGTGTGTCAGTGTTAGTCATGCCTCGTATCGCTGTGTGAAAGTCTGTGTTGGTCACATCTCCTATCTTTGTGTGTGCATGTCTGTGTTAGTCACCTCTAGTGACTCGGGCAGATGGTGCTCGTAAACCTGGGAGGGCCGACCATCTAAGGGCAGAATCCCCCTACAGAAAAGACAAGCTGCTGCCTTGCAGGAAGATTGGGGACAATCAAAGGCTAAGGAAAGCTAATCTGAATAAAATGTTGGCTGAAATCGGATGCACTGGGCCACTGGCGTAGAACACAGTGCAACGTTTTAATGGGTGTTCAATCAGAGTGGATCTGGCAGACTATAATTGTGATGTTCTGCCTGTGGGGGCGATCAACACACTTAACCTGACAGCTGATTTCATGTGAGAGTATGGAATCCTACTCTGATTGAGTCATGATCGCAGAGAGAAACTGTCTAGTATTTTTTCTCTTTGCTTCACTGTATCTCTTCGTCCCTCAATTGTTCCACTTGTTACAATATATTCAGTTGTTCTCTTCTCATTACATGGCCAGAAAATGATGATTGTAACTTCCTAATATTGGCAATTCATCATCATCGAGTGCCGTCTCCGCAACGAAGATTGGCTACCATGAAGCGCCATTCTGCTCTGTCTCTTGCTTTGATGGTGCAGGGTGTCATAGGCTGATTTGTCCATATTTTGATGTTACTCGTCCATGTTAGTCTTGGTCTGTCTCTGCCTCTTTACCTTGTATTTTCCCCTCCAGGATTACTTTTAGTAGGTTGTTGTGCCTTTTAACATGGCCCAAGAACCGCATTTGTCTTGTTTGAATTGTACTAAGTAGTTCTTTATCTATCTATC
>JAVIAB010000101.1:36293583-36356083 GCA_032433765.1 Megaustenia siamemsis
ATCTATCTATCTATCTATCTATCTATCTATCTATCTATCTATCTATCTATCTATCTATCTATCTATCTATCTATCTATCTATCTATCTCTATCTATCTATCTATCTATCTATCTATCTATCTATCTATCTATCTATCTATCTATCTATCTATCTATCTATCTATCTATCTATCTATCTATCTATCTATCTATCTATCTATCTATCTATCTATCTATCTATCTATCTATCTATCTATCTATCTATCTATCTATCTATCTATCTATCTATCTATCTATCTATCTATCTATCTATCTATCTATCTATCTATCTATCTATCTATCTATCTATCTATCTATCTATCTATCTATCTATCTATCTATCTATCTATCTATCTATCTATCTATCTATCTATCTATCTATCTATCTATCTATCTATCTATCTATCTATCTATCTATCTATCTATCTATCTATCTATCTATCTATCTATCTATCTATCTATCTATCTATCTATCTATCTATCTATCTATCTATCTATCTATCTATCTATCTATCTATCTATCTATCTATCTATCTATCTATCTATCTATCTATCTATCTATCTATCTATCTATCTATCTATCTATCTATCTATCTATCTATCTATCTATCTATCTATCTATCTATCTATCTATCTATCTATCTATCTATCTATCTATCTATCTATCTATCTATCTATCTATCTATCTATCTATCTATCTATCTATCTATCTATCTATCTATCTATCTATCTATCTATCTATCTATCTATCTATCTATCTATCTATCTATCTATCTATCTATCTATCTATCTATCTATCTATCTATCTATCTATCTATCTATCTATCTATATATCTATCTATCTATCTATCTATCTATCTATCTATCTATCTATCTATCTATCTATCTATCTATCTATCTATCTATCTATCTATCTATCTATCTATCTATCTATCTATCTATCTATCTATCTATCTATCTATCTATCTATCTATCTATCTATCTATCTATCTATCTATCTATCTATCTATCTATCTATCTATCTATCTATCTATCTATCTATCTATCTATATATCTATCTATCTATCTATCTATCTATCTATCTATCTATCTATCTATCTATCTATCTATCTATCTATCTATCTATCTATCTATCTATCTATCTATCTATCTATCTATCTATATATCTATCTATCTATCTATCTATCTATCTATCTATCTATCTATCTATCTATCTATCTATCTATCTATCTATCTATCTATCTATCTATCTATCTATCTATCTATCTATCTATCTATCTATCTATCTATCTATCTATCTATCTATCTATCTATCTATCTATCTATCTATCTATCTATCTATCTATCTATCTATCTATCTATCTATCTATCTATCTATCTATCTATCTATCTATCTATCTATCTATCTATCTATCTATCTATCTATCTATCTATCTATCTATCTATCTATCTATCTATCTATCTATCTATCTATCTATCTATCTATCTATCTATCTATCTATCTATCTATCTATCTATCTATCTATCTATCTATCTATTATCTATCTATCTATCTATCTATCTATCTATCTATCTATCTATCTATCTATCTATCTATCTATCTATCTATCTATCTATCTATCTATCTATCTATCTATCTATCTATCTATCTATCTATCTATCTATCTATCTATCTATCTATCTATCTATCTATCTATCTATCTATCTATCTATCTATCTATCTATCTATCTATCTATCTATCTATCTATCTATCTATCTATCTATCTATCTATCTATCTATCTATCTATCTATCTATCTATCTATCTATCTATCTATCTATCTATCTATCTATCTATCTATCTATCTATCTATCTATCTATCTATCTATCTATCTATCTATCTATCTATCTATCTATCTATCTATCTATCTATCTATCTATCTATCTATCTATCTATCTATCTATCTATCTATCTATCTATCTATCTATCTATCTATCTATCTATCTATCTATCTATCTATCTATCTATCTATCTATCTATCTATCTATCTATCTATCTATCTATCTATCTATCTATCTATCTATCTATCTATCTATCTATCTATCTATCTATCTATCTATCTATCTATCTATCTATCTATCTATCTATCTATCTATCTATCTATCTATCTATCTATCTATCTATCTATCTATCTATCTATCTATCTATCTATCTATCTATCTATCTATCTATCTATCTATCTATCTATCTATCTATCTATCTATCTATCTATCTATCTATCTATCTATCTATCTATCTATCTATCTATCTATCTATCTATCTATCTATCTATCTATCTATCTATCTATCTATCTATCTATCTATCTATCTATCTATCTATCTATCTATCTATCTATCTATCTATCTATCTATCTATCTATCTATCTATCTATCTATCTATCTATCTATCTATCTATCTATCTATCTATCTATCTATCTATCTATCTATCTATCTATCTATCTATCTATCTATCTATCTATCTATCTATCTATCTATCTATCTATCTATCTATCTATCTATCTATCTATCTATCTATCTATCTATCTATCTATCTATCTATCTATCTATCTATCTATCTATCTATCTATCTATCTATCTATCTATCTATCTATCTATCTATCTATCTATCTATCTATCTATCTATCTATCTATCTATCTATCTATCTATCTATCTATCTATCTATCTATCTATCTATCTATCTATCTATCTATCTATCTATCTATCTATCTATCTATCTATCTATCTATCTATCTATCTATCTATCTATCTATCTATCTATCTATCTATCTATCTATCTATCTATCTATCTATCTATCTATCTATCTATCTATCTATCTATCTATCTATCTATCTATCTATCTATCTATCTATCTATCTATCTATCTATCTATCTATCTATCTATCTATCTATCTATCTATCTATCTATCTATCTATCTATCTATCTATCTATCTATCTATCTATCTATCTATCTATCTATCTATCTATCTATCTATCTATCTATCTATCTATCTATCTATCTATCTATCTATCTATCTATCTATCTATCTATCTATCTATCTATCTATCTATCTATCTATCTATCTATCTATCTATCTATCTATCTATCTATCTATCTATCTATCTATCTATCTATCTATCTATCTATCTATCTATCTATCTATCTATCTATCTATCTATCTATCTATCTATCTATCTATCTATCTATCTATCTATCTATCTATCTATCTATCTATCTATCTATCTATCTATCTATCTATCTATCTATCTATCTATCTATCTATCTATCTATCTATCTATCTATCTATCTATCTATCTATCTATCTATCTATCTATCTATCTATCTATCTATCTATCTATCTATCTATCTATCTATCTATCTATCTATCTATCTATCTATCTATCTATCTATCTATCTATCTATCTATCTATCTATCTATCTATCTATCTATCTATCTATCTATCTATCTATCTATCTATCTATCTATCTATCTATCTATCTATCTATCTATCTATCTATCTATCTATCTATCTATCTATCTATCTATCTATCTATCTATCTATCTATCTATCTATCTATCTATCTATCTATCTATCTATCTATCTATCTATCTATCTATCTATCTATCTATCTATCTATCTATCTATCTATCTATCTATCTATCTATCTATCTATCTATCTATCTATCTATCTATCTATCTATCTATCTATCTATCTATCTATCTATCTATCTATCTATCTATCTATCTATCTATCTATCTATCTATCTATCTATCTATCTATCTATCTATCTATCTATCTATCTATCTATCTATCTATCTATCTATCTATCTATCTATCTATCTATCTATCTATCTATCTATCTATCTATCTATCTATCTATCTATCTATCTATCTATCTATCTATCTATCTATCTATCTATCTATCTATCTATCTATCTATCTATCTATCTATCTATCTATCTATCTATCTATCTATCTATCTATCTATCTATCTATCTATCTATCTATCTATCTATCTATCTATCTATCTATCTATCTATCTATCTATCTATCTATCTATCTATCTATCTATCTATCTATCTATCTATCTATCTATCTATCTATCTATCTATCTATCTATCTATCTATCTATCTATCTATCTATCTATCTATCTATCTATCTATCTATCTATCTATCTATATCTATCTATCTATCTATCTATCTATCTATCTATCTATCTATCTATCTATCTATCTATCTATCTATCTATCTATCTATCTATCTATCTATCTATCTATCTATCTATCTATCTATCTATCTATCTATCTATCTATCTATCTATCTATCTATCTATCTATCTATCTATCTATCTATCTATCTATCTATCTATCTATCTATCTATCTATCTATCTATCTATCTATCTATCTATCTATCTATCTATCTATCTATCTATCTATCTATCTATCTATCTATCTATCTATCTATCTATCTATCTATCTATCTATCTATCTATCTATCTATCTATCTATCTATCTATCTATCTATCTATCTATCTATCTATCTATCTATCTATCTATCTATCTATCTATCTATCTATCTATCTATCTATCTATCTATCTATCTATCTATCTATCTATCTATCTATCTATCTATCTATCTATCTATCTATCTATCTATCTATCTATCTATCTATCTATCTATCTATCTATCTATCTATCTATCTATCTATCTATCTATCTCTATCTATCTATCTATCTATCTATCTATCTATCTATCTATCTATCTATCTATCTATCTATCTATCTATCTATCTATCTATCTATCTATCTATCTATCTATCTATCTATCTATCTATCTATCTATCTATCTATCTATCTATCTATCTATCTATCTATCTATCTATCTATCTATCTATCTATCTATCTATCTATCTATCTATCTATCTATCTATCTATCTATCTATCTATCTATCTATCTATCTATCTATCTATCTATCTATCTATCTATCTATCTATCTATCTATCTATCTATCTATCTATCTATCTATCTATCTATCTATCTATCTATCTATCTATCTATCTATCTATCTATCTATCTATCTATCTATCTATCTATCTATCTATCTATCTATCTATCTATCTATCTATCTATCTATCTATCTATCTATCTATCTATCTATCTATCTATCTATCTATCTATCTATCTATCTATCTATCTATCTATCTATCTATCTATCTATCTATCTATCTATCTATCTATCTATCTATCTATCTATCTATCTATCTATCTATCTATCTATCTATCTATCTATCTATCTATCTATCTATCTATCTCTATCTATCTATCTATCTATCTATCTATCTATCTATCTATCTATCTATCTATCTATCTATCTATCTATCTATCTATCTATCTATCTATCTATCTATCTATCTATCTATCTATCTATCTATCTATCTATCTATCTATCTATCTATCTATCTATCTATCTATCTATCTATCTATCTATCTATCTATCTATCTATCTATCTATCTATCTATCTATCTATCTATCTATCTATCTATCTATCTATCTATCTATCTATCTATCTATCTATCTATCTATCTATCTATCTATCTATCTATCTATCTATCTATCTATCTATCTATCTATCTATCTATCTATCTATCTATCTATCTATCTATCTATCTATCTATCTATCTATCTATCTATCTATCTATCTATCTATCTATCTATCTATCTATCTATCTATCTATCTATCTATCTATCTATCTATCTATCTATCTATCTATCTATCTATCTATCTATCTATCTATCTATCTATCTATCTATCTATCTATCTATCTATCTATCTATCTATCTATCTATCTATCTATCTATCTATCTATCTATCTATCTATCTATCTATCTATCTATCTATCTCTATCTATCTATCTATCTATCTATCTATCTATCTATCTATCTATCTATCTATCTATCTATCTATCTATCTATCTATCTATCTCTATCTATCTATCTATCTATCTATCTATCTATCTATCTATCTATCTATCTATCTATCTATCTATCTATCTATCTATCTATCTATCTATCTATCTATCTATCTATCTATCTATCTATCTATCTATCTATCTATCTATCTATCTATCTATATCTATCTATCTATCTATCTATCTATCTATCTATCTATCTATCTATCTATCTATCTATCTATCTATCTATCTATCTATCTATCTATCTATCTATCTATCTATCTATCTATCTATCTATCTATCTATCTATCTATCTATCTATCTATCTATCTATCTATCTATCTATCTATCTATCTATCTATCTATCTATCTATCTATCTATCTATCTATCTATCTATCTATCTATCTATCTATCTATCTATCTATCTATCTATCTATCTATCTATCTATCTATCTATCTATCTATCTATCTATCTATCTATCTATCTATCTATCTATCTATCTATCTATCTATCTATCTATCTATCTATCTATCTATCTATCTATCTATCTATCTATCTATCTATCTATCTATCTATCTATCTATCTATCTATCTATCTATCTATCTATCTATCTATCTATCTATCTATCTATCTATCTATCTATCTATCTATCTATCTATCTATCTATCTATCTATCTATCTATCTATCTATCTATCTATCTATCTATCTATCTATCTATCTATCTATCTATCTATCTATCTATCTATCTATCTATCTATCTATCTATCTATCTATCTATCTATCTATCTATCTATCTATCTATCTATCTATCTATCTATCTATCTATCTATCTATCTATCTATCTATCTATCTATCTATCTATCTATCTATCTATCTATCTATCTATCTATCTATCTATCTATCTATCTATCTATCTATCTATCTATCTATCTATCTATCTATCTATCTATCTATCTATCTATCTATCTATCTATCTATCTATCTATCTATCTATCTATCTATCTATCTATCTATCTATCTATCTATCTATCTATCTATCTATCTATCTATCTATCTATCTATCTATCTATCTATCTATCTATCTATCTATCTATCTATCTATCTATCTATCTATCTATCTATCTATCTATCTATCTATCTATCTATCTATCTATCTATCTATCTATCTATCTATCTATCTATCTATCTATCTATCTATCTATCTATCTATCTATCTATCTATCTATCTATCTATCTATCTATCTATCTATCTATCTATCTATCTATCTATCTATCTATCTATCTATCTATCTATCTATCTATCTATCTATCTATCTATATCTATCTATCTATCTATCTATCTATCTATCTATCTATCTATCTATCTATCTATCTATCTATCTATCTATCTATCTATCTATCTATCTATCTATCTATCTATCTATCTATCTATCTATCTATCTATCTATCTATCTATCTATCTATCTATCTATCTATCTATCTATCTATCTATCTATCTATCTATCTATCTATCTATCTATCTATCTATCTATCTATCTATCTATCTATCTATCTATCTATCTATCTATCTATCTATCTATCTATCTATCTATCTATCTATCTATCTATCTATCTATCTATCTATCTATCTATCTATCTATCTATCTATCTATCTATCTATCTATCTATCTATCTATCTATCTATCTATCTATCTATCTATCTATCTATCTATCTATCTATCTATCTATCTATCTATCTATCTATCTATCTATCTATCTATCTATCTATCTATCTATCTATCTATCTATCTATCTATCTATCTATCTATCTATCTATCTATCTATCTATCTATCTATCTATCTATCTATCTATCTATCTATCTATCTATCTATCTATATCTATCTATCTATCTATCTATCTATCTATCTATCTATCTATCTATCTATCTATCTATCTATCTATCTATCTATCTATCTATCTATCTATCTATCTATCTATCTATCTATCTATCTATCTATCTATCTATCTATCTATCTATCTATCTATCTATCTATCTATCTATCTATCTATCTATCTATCTATCTATCTATCTATCTATCTATCTATCTATCTATCTATCTATCTATCTATCTATCTATCTATCTATCTATCTATCTATCTATCTATCTATCTATCTATCTATCTATCTATCTATCTATCTATCTATCTATCTATCTATCTATCTATCTATCTATCTATCTATCTATCTATCTATCTATCTATCTATCTATCTATCTATCTATCTATCTATCTATCTATCTATCTATCTATCTATCTATCTATCTATCTATCTATCTATCTATCTATCTATCTATCTATCTATCTATCTATCTATCTATCTATCTATCTATCTATCTATCTATCTATCTATCTATCTATCTATCTATCTATCTATCTATCTATCTATCTATCTATCTATCTATCTATCTATCTATCTATCTATCTATCTATCTATCTATCTATCTATCTATCTATCTATCTCTATCTATCTATCTATCTATCTATCTATCTATCTATCTATCTATCTATCTATCTATCTATCTATCTATCTATCTATCTATCTATCTATCTATCTATCTATCTATCTATCTATCTATCTATCTATCTATCTATCTATCTATCTATCTATCTATCTATCTATCTATCTATCTATCTATCTATCTATCTATCTATCTATCTATCTATCTATCTATCTATCTATCTATCTATCTATCTATCTATCTATCTATCTATCTATCTATCTATCTATCTATCTATCTATATCTATCTATCTATCTATCTATCTATCTATCTATCTATCTATCTATCTATCTATCTATCTATCTATCTATCTATCTATCTATCTATCTATCTATCTATCTATCTATCTATCTATCTATCTATCTATCTATCTATCTATCTATCTATCTATCTATCTATCTATCTATCTATCTATCTATCTATCTATCTATCTATCTATCTATCTATCTATCTATCTATCTATCTATCTATCTATCTATCTATCTATCTATCTATCTATCTATCTATCTATCTATCTATCTATCTATCTATCTATCTATCTATCTATCTATCTATCTATCTATCTATCTATCTATCTATCTATCTATCTATCTATCTATCTATCTATCTATCTATCTATCTATCTATCTATCTATCTATCTATCTATCTATCTATCTATCTATCTATCTATCTATCTATCTATCTATCTATCTATCTATCTATCTATCTATCTATCTATCTATCTATCTATCTATCTATCTATCTATCTATCTATCTATCTATCTATCTATCTATCTATCTATCTATCTATCTATCTATCTATCTATCTATCTATCTATCTATCTATCTATCTATCTATCTATCTATCTATCTATCTATCTATCTATCTATCTATCTATCTATCTATCTATCTATCTATCTATCTATCTATCTATCTATCTATCTATCTATCTATCTATCTATCTATCTATCTATCTATCTATCTATCTATCTATCTATCTATCTATCTATCTATCTATCTATCTATCTATCTATCTATCTATCTATCTATCTATCTATCTATCTATCTATCTATCTATCTATCTATCTATCTATCTATCTATCTATCTATCTATCTATCTATCTATCTATCTATCTATCTATCTATCTATCTATCTATCTATCTATCTATCTATCTATCTATCTATCTATCTATCTATCTATCTATCTATCTATCTATCTATCTATCTATCTATCTATCTATCTATCTATCTATCTATCTATCTATCTATCTATCTATCTATCTATCTATCTATCTATCTATCTATCTATCTATCTATCTATCTATCTATCTATCTATCTATCTATCTATCTATCTATCTATCTATCTATCTATCTATCTATCTATCTATCTATCTATCTATCTATCTATCTATCTATCTATCTATCTATCTATCTATCTATCTATCTATCTATCTATCTATCTATCTATCTATCTATCTATCTATCTATCTATCTATCTATCTATCTATCTATCTATCTATCTATCTATCTATCTATCTATCTATCTATCTATCTATCTATCTATCTATCTATCTATCTATCTATCTATCTATATCTATCTATCTATCTATCTATCTATCTATCTATCTATCTATCTATCTATCTATCTATCTATCTATCTATCTATCTATCTATCTATCTATCTATCTATCTATCTATCTATCTATCTATCTATCTATCTATCTATCTATCTATCTATCTATCTATCTATCTATCTATCTATCTATCTATCTATCTATCTATCTATCTATCTATCTATCTATCTATCTATCTATCTATCTATCTATCTATCTATCTATCTATCTATCTATCTATCTATCTATCTATCTATCTATCTATCTATCTATCTATCTATCTATCTATCTATCTATCTATCTATCTATCTATCTATCTATCTATCTATCTATCTATCTATCTATCTATCTATCTATCTATCTATCTATCTATCTATCTATCTATCTATCTATCTATCTATCTATCTATCTATCTATCTATCTATCTATCTATCTATCTATCTATCTATCTATCTATCTATCTATCTATCTATCTATCTATCTATCTATCTATCTATCTATCTATCTATCTATCTATCTATCTATCTATCTATCTATCTATCTATCTATCTATCTATCTATCTATCTATCTATCTATCTATCTATCTATCTATCTATCTATCTATCTATCTATCTATCTATCTATCTATCTATCTATCTATCTATCTATCTATCTATCTATCTATCTATCTATCTATCTATCTATCTATCTATCTATCTATCTATCTATCTATCTATCTATCTATCTATCTATCTATCTATCTATCTATCTATCTATCTATCTATCTATCTATATCTATCTATCTATCTATCTATCTATCTATCTATCTATCTATCTATCTATCTATCTATCTATCTATCTATCTATCTATCTATCTATCTATCTATCTATCTATCTATCTATCTATCTATCTATCTATCTATCTATCTATCTATCTATCTATCTATCTATCTATCTATCTATCTATCTATCTATCTATCTATCTATCTATCTATCTATCTATCTATCTATCTATCTATCTATCTATCTATCTATCTATCTATCTATCTATCTATCTATCTATCTATCTATCTATCTATCTATCTATCTATCTATCTATCTATATCTATCTATCTATCTATCTATCTATCTATCTATCTATCTATCTATCTATCTATCTATCTATCTATCTATCTATCTATCTATCTATCTATCTATCTATCTATCTATCTATCTATCTATCTATCTATCTATCTATCTATCTATCTATCTATCTATCTATCTATCTATCTATCTATCTATCTATCTATCTATCTATCTATCTATCTATCTATCTATCTATCTATCTATCTATCTATCTATCTATCTATCTATCTATCTATCTATATCTATCTATCTATCTATCTATCTATCTATCTATCTATCTATCTATCTATCTATCTATCTATCTATCTATCTATCTATCTATCTATCTATCTATCTATCTATCTATCTATCTATCTATCTATCTATCTATCTATCTATCTATCTATCTATCTATCTATCTATCTATCTATCTATCTATCTATCTATCTATCTATCTATCTATCTATCTATCTATCTATCTATCTATCTATCTATCTATCTATCTATCTATCTATCTATCTATCTATCTATCTATCTATCTATCTATCTATCTATCTATCTATCTATCTATCTATCTATCTATCTATCTATCTATCTATCTATCTATCTATCTATCTATCTATCTATCTATCTATCTATCTATCTATCTATCTATCTATCTATCTATCTATCTATCTATCTATCTATCTATCTATCTATCTATCTATCTATCTATCTATCTATCTATCTATCTATCTATCTATCTATCTATCTATCTATCTATCTATCTATCTATCTATCTATCTATCTATCTATCTATCTATCTATCTATCTATCTATCTATCTATCTATCTATCTATCTATCTATCTATCTATCTATCTATCTATCTATCTATCTATCTATCTATCTATCTATCTATCTATCTATCTATCTATCTATCTATCTATCTATCTATCTATCTATCTATCTATCTATCTATCTATCTATCTATCTATCTATCTATCTATCTATCTATCTATCTATCTATCTATCTATCTATCTATCTATCTATCTATCTATCTATCTATCTATCTATCTATCTATCTATCTATCTATCTATCTATCTATCTATCTATCTATCTATCTATCTATCTATCTATCTATCTATCTATCTATCTATCTATCTATCTATCTATCTATCTATCTATCTATCTATCTATCTATCTATCTATCTATCTATCTATCTATCTATCTATCTATCTATCTATCTATCTATCTATCTATCTATCTATCTATCTATCTATCTATCTATCTATCTATCTATCTATCTATCTATCTATCTATCTATCTATCTATCTATCTATCTATCTATCTATCTATCTATCTATCTATCTATCTATCTATCTATCTATCTATCTATCTATCTATCTATCTATCTATCTATCTATCTATCTATCTATCTATCTATCTATCTATCTATCTATCTATCTATCTATCTATCTATCTATCTATCTATCTATCTATCTATCTATCTATCTATCTATCTATCTATCTATCTATCTATCTATCTATCTATCTATCTATCTATCTATCTATCTATCTATCTATCTATCTATCTATCTATCTATCTATCTATCTATCTATCTATCTATCTATCTATCTATCTATCTATCTATCTATCTATCTATCTATCTATCTATCTATCTATCTATCTATCTATCTATCTATCTATCTATCTATCTATCTATCTATCTATCTATCTATCTATCTATCTATCTATCTATCTATCTATCTATCTATCTATCTATCTATCTATCTATCTATCTATCTATCTATCTATCTATCTATCTATCTATCTATCTATCTATCTATCTATCTATCTATCTATCTATCTATCTATCTATCTATCTATCTATCTATCTATCTATCTATCTATCTATCTATCTATCTATCTATCTATCTATCTATCTATCTATCTATCTATCTATCTATCTATCTATCTATCTATCTATCTATCTATCTATCTATCTATCTATCTATCTATCTATCTATCTATCTATCTATCTATCTATCTATCTATCTATCTATCTATCTATCTATCTATCTATCTATCTATCTATCTATCTATCTATCTATCTATCTATCTATCTATCTATCTATCTATCTATCTATCTATCTATCTATCTATCTATCTATCTATCTATCTATCTATCTATCTATCTATCTATCTATCTATCTATCTATCTATCTATCTATCTATCTATCTATCTATCTATCTATCTATCTATCTATCTATCTATCTATCTATCTATCTATCTATCTATCTATCTATCTATCTATCTATCTATCTATCTATCTATCTATCTATCTATCTATCTATCTATCTATCTATCTATCTATCTATCTATCTATCTATCTATCTATCTATCTATCTATCTATCTATCTATCTATCTATCTATCTATCTATCTATCTATCTATCTATCTATCTATCTATCTATCTATCTATCTATCTATCTATCTATCTATCTATCTATCTATCTATCTATCTATCTATCTATCTATCTATCTATCTATCTATCTATCTATCTATCTATCTATCTATCTATCTATCTATCTATCTATCTATCTATCTATCTATCTATCTATCTATCTATCTATCTATCTATCTATCTATCTATCTATCTATCTATCTATCTATCTATCTATCTATCTATCTATCTATCTATCTATCTATCTATCTATCTATCTATCTATCTATCTATCTATCTATCTATCTATCTATCTATCTATCTATCTATCTATCTATCTATCTATCTATCTATCTATCTATCTATCTATCTATCTATCTATCTATCTATCTATCTATCTATCTATCTATCTATCTATCTATCTATCTATCTATCTATCTATCTATCTATCTATCTATCTATCTATCTATCTATCTATCTATCTATCTATCTATCTATCTATCTATCTATCTATCTATCTATCTATCTATCTATCTATCTATCTATCTATCTATCTATCTATCTATCTATCTATCTATCTATCTATCTATCTATCTATCTATCTATCTATCTATCTATCTATCTATCTATCTATCTATCTATCTATCTATCTATCTATCTATCTATCTATCTATCTATCTATCTATCTATCTATCTATCTATCTATCTATCTATCTATCTATCTATCTATCTATCTATCTATCTATCTATCTATCTATCTATCTATCTATCTATCTATCTATCTATCTATCTATCTATCTATCTATCTATCTATCTATCTATCTATCTATCTATCTATCTATCTATCTATCTATCTATCTATCTATCTATCTATCTATCTATCTATCTATCTATCTATCTATCTATCTATCTATCTATCTATCTATCTATCTATCTATCTATCTATCTATCTATCTATCTATCTATCTATCTATCTATCTATCTATCTATCTATCTATCTATCTATCTATCTATCTATCTATCTATCTATCTATCTATCTATCTATCTATCTATCTATCTATCTATCTATCTATCTATCTATCTATCTATCTATCTATCTATCTATCTATCTATCTATCTATCTATCTATCTATCTATCTATCTATCTATCTATCTATCTATCTATCTATCTATCTATCTATCTATCTATCTATCTATCTATCTATCTATCTATCTATCTATCTATCTATCTATCTATCTATCTATCTATCTATCTATCTATCTATCTATCTATCTATCTATCTATCTATCTATCTATCTATCTATCTATCTATCTATCTATCTATCTATCTATCTATCTATCTATCTATCTATCTATCTATCTATCTATCTATCTATCTATCTATCTATCTATCTATCTATCTATCTATCTATCTATCTATCTATCTATCTATCTATCTATCTATCTATCTATCTATCTATCTATCTATCTATCTATCTATCTATCTATCTATCTATCTATCTATCTATCTATCTATCTATCTATCTATCTATCTATCTATCTATCTATCTATCTATCTATCTATCTATCTATCTATCTATCTATCTATCTATCTATCTATCTATCTATATCTATCTATCTATCTATCTATCTATCTATCTATCTATCTATCTATCTATCTATCTATCTATCTATCTATCTATCTATCTATCTATCTATCTATCTATCTATCTATCTATCTATCTATCTATCTATCTATCTATCTATCTATCTATCTATCTATCTATCTATCTATCTATCTATCTATCTATCTATCTATCTATCTATCTATCTATCTATCTATCTATCTATCTATCTATCTATCTATCTATCTATCTATCTATCTATCTATCTATCTATCTATCTATCTATCTATCTATCTATCTATCTATCTATCTATCTATCTATCTATCTATCTATCTATCTATCTATCTATCTATCTATCTATCTATCTATCTATCTATCTATCTATCTATCTATCTATCTATCTATCTATCTATCTATCTATCTATCTATCTATCTATCTATCTATCTATCTATCTATCTATCTATCTATCTATCTATCTATCTATCTATCTATCTATCTATCTATCTATATCTATCTATCTATCTATCTATCTATCTATCTATCTATCTATCTATCTATCTATCTATCTATCTATCTATCTATCTATCTATCTATCTATCTATCTATCTATCTATCTATCTATCTATCTATCTATCTATCTATCTATCTATCTATCTATCTATCTATCTATCTATCTATATCTATCTATCTATCTATCTATCTATCTATCTATCTATCTATCTATCTATCTATCTATCTATCTATCTATCTATCTATCTATCTATCTATCTATCTATCTATCTATCTATCTATCTATCTATCTATCTATCTATCTATCTATCTATCTATCTATCTATCTATCTATCTATCTATCTATCTATCTATCTATCTATCTATCTATCTATCTATCTATCTATCTATCTATCTATCTATCTATCTATCTATCTATCTATCTATCTATCTATCTATCTATCTATCTATCTATCTATCTATCTATCTATCTATCTATCTATCTATCTATCTATCTATCTATCTATCTATCTATCTATCTATCTATCTATCTATCTATCTATCTATCTATCTATCTATCTATCTATCTATCTATCTATCTATCTATCTATCTATCTATCTATCTATCTATCTATCTATCTATCTATCTATCTATCTATCTATCTATCTATCTATCTATCTATCTATCTATCTATCTATCTATCTATCTATCTATCTATCTATCTATCTATCTATCTATCTATCTATCTATCTATCTATCTATCTATCTATCTATCTATCTATCTATCTATCTATCTATCTATCTATCTATCTATCTATCTATCTATCTATCTATCTATCTATCTATCTATCTATCTATCTATCTATCTATCTATCTATCTATCTATCTATCTATCTATCTATCTATCTATCTATCTATCTATCTATCTATCTATCTATCTATCTATCTATCTATCTATCTATCTATCTATCTATCTATCTATCTATCTATCTATCTATCTATCTATCTATCTATCTATCTATCTATCTATCTATCTATCTATCTATCTATCTATCTATCTATCTATCTATCTATCTATCTATCTATCTATCTATCTATCTATCTATCTATCTATCTATCTATCTATCTATCTATCTATCTATCTATCTATCTATCTATCTATCTATCTATCTATCTATCTATCTATCTATCTATCTATCTATCTATCTATCTATCTATCTATCTATCTATCTATCTATCTATCTATCTATCTATCTATCTATCTATCTATCTATCTATCTATCTATCTATCTATCTATCTATCTATCTATCTATCTATCTATCTATCTATCTATCTATCTATCTATCTATCTATCTATCTATCTATCTATCTATCTATCTATCTATCTATCTATCTATCTATCTATCTATCTATCTATCTATCTATCTATCTATCTATCTATCTATCTATCTATCTATCTATCTATCTATCTATCTATCTATCTATCTATCTATCTATCTATCTATCTATCTATCTATCTATCTATCTATCTATCTATCTATCTATCTATCTATCTATCTATCTATCTATCTATCTATCTATCTATCTATCTATCTATCTATCTATCTATCTATCTATCTATCTATCTATCTATCTATCTATCTATCTATCTATCTATCTATCTATCTATCTATCTATCTATCTATCTATCTATCTATCTATCTATCTATCTATCTATCTATCTATCTATCTATCTATCTATCTATCTATCTATCTATCTATCTATCTATCTATCTATCTATCTATCTATCTATCTATCTATCTATCTATCTATCTATCTATCTATCTATCTATCTATCTATCTATCTATCTATCTATCTATCTATCTATCTATCTATCTATCTATCTATCTATCTATCTATCTATCTATCTATCTATCTATCTATCTATCTATCTATCTATCTATCTATCTATCTATCTATCTATCTATCTATCTATCTATCTATCTATCTATCTATCTATCTATCTATCTATCTATCTATCTATCTATCTATCTATCTATCTATCTATCTATCTATCTATCTATCTATCTATCTATCTATCTATCTATCTATCTATCTATCTATCTATCTATCTATCTATCTATCTATCTATCTATCTATCTATCTATCTATCTATCTATCTATCTATCTATCTATCTATCTATCTATCTATCTATCTATCTATCTATCTATCTATCTATCTATCTATCTATCTATCTATCTATCTATCTATCTATCTATCTATCTATCTATCTATCTATCTATCTATCTATCTATCTATCTATCTATCTATCTATCTATCTATCTATCTATCTATCTATCTATCTATCTATCTATCTATCTATCTATCTATCTATCTATCTATCTATCTATCTATCTATCTATCTATCTATCTATCTATCTATCTATCTATCTATCTATCTATCTATCTATCTATCTATCTATCTATCTATCTATCTATCTATCTATCTATCTATCTATCTATCTATCTATCTATCTATCTATCTATCTATCTATCTATCTATCTATCTATCTATCTATCTATCTATCTATCTATCTATCTATCTATCTATCTATCTATCTATCTATCTATCTATCTATCTATCTATCTATCTATCTATCTATCTATCTATCTATCTATCTATCTATCTATCTATCTATCTATCTATCTATCTATCTATCTATCTATCTATCTATCTATCTATCTATCTATCTATCTATCTATCTATCTATCTATCTATCTATCTATCTATCTATCTATCTATCTATCTATCTATCTATCTATCTATCTATCTATCTATCTATCTATCTATCTATCTATCTATCTATCTATCTATCTATCTATCTATCTATCTATCTATCTATCTATCTATCTATCTATCTATCTATCTATCTATCTATCTATCTATCTATCTATCTATCTATCTATCTATCTATCTATCTATCTATCTATCTATCTATCTATCTATCTATCTATCTATCTATCTATCTATCTATCTATCTATCTATCTATCTATCTATCTATCTATCTATCTATCTATCTATCTATCTATCTATCTATCTATCTATCTATCTATCTATCTATCTATCTATCTATCTATCTATCTATCTATCTATCTATCTATCTATCTATCTATCTATCTATCTATCTATCTATCTATCTATCTATCTATCTATCTATCTATCTATCTATCTATCTATCTATCTATCTATCTATCTATCTATCTATCTATCTATCTATCTATCTATCTATCTATCTATCTATCTATCTATCTATCTATCTATCTATCTATCTATCTATCTATCTATCTATCTATCTATCTATCTATCTATCTATCTATCTATCTATCTATCTATCTATCTATCTATCTATCTATCTATCTATCTATCTATCTATCTATCTATCTATCTATCTATCTATCTATCTATCTATCTATCTATCTATCTATCTATCTATCTATCTATCTATCTATCTATCTATCTATCTATCTATCTATCTATATCTATCTATCTATCTATCTATCTATCTATCTATCTATCTATCTATCTATCTATCTATCTATCTATCTATCTATCTATCTATCTATCTATCTATCTATCTATCTATCTATCTATCTATCTATCTATCTATCTATCTATCTATCTATCTATCTATCTATCTATCTATCTATCTATCTATCTATCTATCTATCTATCTATCTATCTATCTATCTATCTATCTATCTATCTATCTATCTATCTATCTATCTATCTATCTATCTATCTATCTATCTATCTATCTATCTATCTATCTATCTATCTATCTATCTATCTATCTATCTATCTATCTATCTATCTATCTATCTATCTATCTATCTATCTATCTATCTATCTATCTATCTATCTATCTATCTATCTATCTATCTATCTATCTATCTATCTATCTATCTATCTATCTATCTATCTATCTATCTATCTATCTATCTATCTATCTATCTATCTATCTATCTATCTATCTATCTATCTATCTATCTATCTATCTATCTATCTATCTATCTATATCTATCTATCTATCTATCTATCTATCTATCTATCTATCTATCTATCTATCTATCTATCTATCTATCTATCTATCTATCTATCTATCTATCTATCTATCTATCTATCTATCTATCTATCTATCTATCTATCTATCTATCTATCTATCTATCTATCTATCTATCTATCTATCTATCTATCTATCTATCTATCTATATCTATCTATCTATCTATCTATCTATCTATCTATCTATCTATCTATCTATCTATCTATCTATCTATCTATCTATCTATCTATCTATCTATCTATCTATCTATCTATCTATCTATCTATCTATCTATCTATCTATCTATCTATCTATCTATCTATCTATCTATCTATCTATATCTATCTATCTATCTATCTATCTATCTATCTATCTATCTATCTATCTATCTATCTATCTATCTATCTATCTATCTATCTATCTATCTATCTATCTATCTATCTATCTATCTATCTATCTATCTATCTATCTATCTATCTATCTATCTATCTATCTATCTATCTATCTATCTATCTATCTATCTATCTATCTATCTATCTATCTATCTATCTATCTATCTATCTATCTATCTATCTATCTATCTATCTATCTATCTATCTATCTATCTATCTATCTATCTATCTATCTATCTATCTATCTATCTATCTATCTATCTATCTATCTATCTATCTATCTATCTATCTATCTATCTATCTATCTATCTATCTATCTATCTATCTATCTATCTATCTATCTATCTATCTATCTATCTATCTATCTATCTATCTATCTATCTATCTATCTATCTATCTATCTATCTATCTATCTATCTATCTATCTATCTATCTATCTATCTATCTATCTATCTATCTATCTATCTATCTATCTATCTATCTATCTATCTATCTATCTATCTATCTATCTATCTATCTATCTATCTATCTATCTATCTATCTATCTATCTATCTATCTATCTATCTATCTATCTATCTATCTATCTATCTATCTATCTATCTATCTATCTATCTATCTATCTATCTATCTATCTATCTATATCTATCTATCTATCTATCTATCTATCTATCTATCTATCTATCTATCTATCTATCTATCTATCTATCTATCTATCTATCTATCTATCTATCTATCTATCTATCTATCTATCTATCTATCTATCTATCTATCTATCTATCTATCTATCTATCTATCTATCTATCTATCTATCTATCTATCTATATCTATCTATCTATCTATCTATCTATCTATCTATCTATCTATCTATCTATCTATCTATCTATCTATCTATCTATCTATCTATCTATCTATCTATCTATCTATCTATCTATCTATCTATCTATCTATCTATCTATCTATCTATCTATCTATCTATCTATCTATCTATCTATCTATCTATCTATCTATCTATCTATCTATCTATCTATCTATCTATCTATCTATCTATCTATCTATCTATCTATCTATCTATCTATCTATCTATCTATCTATCTATCTATCTATCTATCTATCTATCTATCTATCTATCTATCTATCTATCTATCTATCTATCTATCTATCTATATCTATCTATCTATCTATCTATCTATCTATCTATCTATCTATCTATCTATCTATCTATCTATCTATCTATCTATCTATCTATCTATCTATCTATCTATCTATCTATCTATCTATCTATCTATCTATCTATCTATCTATCTATCTATCTATCTATCTATCTATCTATCTATCTATCTATCTATCTATCTATCTATCTATCTATCTATCTATCTATCTATCTATCTATCTATCTATCTATCTATCTATCTATCTATCTATCTATCTATCTATCTATCTATCTATCTATCTATCTATCTATCTATCTATCTATCTATCTATCTATCTATCTATCTATCTATCTATCTATCTATCTATCTATCTATCTATCTATCTATCTATCTATCTATCTATCTATCTATCTATCTATCTATCTATCTATCTATCTATCTATCTATCTATCTATCTATCTATCTATCTATCTATCTATCTATCTATCTATCTATCTATCTATCTATCTATCTATCTATCTATCTATCTATCTATCTATCTATCTATCTATCTATCTATCTATCTATCTATCTATCTATCTATCTATCTATCTATCTATCTATCTATCTATCTATCTATCTATCTATCTATCTATCTATCTATCTATCTATCTATCTATCTATCTATCTATCTATCTATCTATCTATCTATCTATCTATCTATCTATCTATCTATCTATCTATCTATCTATCTATCTATCTATCTATCTATCTATCTATCTATCTATCTATCTATCTATCTATCTATCTATCTATCTATCTATCTATCTATCTATCTATCTATCTATCTATCTATCTATCTATCTATCTATCTATCTATCTATCTATCTATCTATCTATCTATCTATCTATCTATCTATCTATCTATCTATCTATCTATCTATCTATCTATCTATCTATCTATCTATCTATCTATCTATCTATCTATCTATCTATCTATCTATCTATCTATCTATCTATCTATCTATCTATCTATCTATCTATCTATCTATCTATCTATCTATCTATCTATCTATCTATCTATCTATCTATCTATCTATCTATCTATCTATCTATCTATCTATCTATCTATCTATCTATCTATCTATCTATCTATCTATCTATCTATCTATCTATCTATCTATCTATCTATCTATCTATCTATCTATCTATCTATCTATCTATCTATCTATCTATCTATCTATCTATCTATCTATCTATCTATCTATCTATCTATCTATCTATCTATCTATCTATCTATCTATCTATCTATCTATCTATCTATCTATCTATCTATCTATCTATCTATCTATCTATCTATCTATCTATCTATCTATCTATCTATCTATCTATCTATCTATCTATCTATCTATCTATCTATCTATCTATCTATCTATCTATCTATCTATCTATCTATCTATCTATCTATCTATCTATCTATCTATCTATCTATCTATCTATCTATCTATCTATCTATCTATCTATCTATCTATCTATCTATCTATCTATCTATCTATCTATCTATCTATCTATCTATCTATCTATCTATCTATCTATCTATCTATCTATCTATCTATCTATCTATCTATCTATCTATCTATCTATCTATCTATCTATCTATCTATCTATCTATCTATCTATCTATCTATCTATCTATCTATCTATCTATCTATCTATCTATCTATCTATCTATCTATCTATCTATCTATCTATCTATCTATCTATCTATCTATCTATCTATCTATCTATCTATCTATCTATCTATCTATCTATCTATCTATCTATCTATCTATCTATCTATCTATCTATCTATCTATCTATCTATCTATCTATATCTATCTATCTATCTATCTATCTATCTATCTATCTATCTATCTATCTATCTATCTATCTATCTATCTATCTATCTATCTATCTATCTATCTATCTATCTATCTATCTATCTATCTATCTATCTATCTATCTATCTATCTATCTATCTATCTATCTATCTATCTATCTATCTATCTATCTATCTATCTATCTATCTATCTATCTATCTATCTATCTATCTATCTATCTATCTATCTATCTATCTATCTATCTATCTATCTATCTATCTATCTATCTATCTATCTATCTATCTATCTATCTATCTATCTATCTATCTATCTATCTATCTATCTATCTATCTATCTATCTATCTATCTATCTATCTATCTATCTATCTATCTATATCTATCTATCTATCTATCTATCTATCTATCTATCTATCTATCTATCTATCTATCTATCTATCTATCTATCTATCTATCTATCTATCTATCTATCTATCTATCTATCTATCTATCTATCTATCTATCTATCTATCTATCTATCTATCTATCTATCTATCTATCTATCTATCTATCTATCTATCTATCTATCTATCTATCTATCTATCTATCTATCTATCTATCTATCTATCTATCTATCTATCTATCTATCTATCTATCTATCTATCTATCTATCTATCTATCTATCTATCTATCTATCTATCTATCTATCTATCTATCTATCTATCTATCTATCTATCTATCTATCTATCTATCTATCTATCTATCTATCTATCTATCTATCTATCTATCTATCTATCTATCTATCTATCTATCTATCTATCTATCTATCTATCTATCTATCTATCTATCTATCTATCTATCTATCTATCTATCTATCTATCTATCTATCTATCTATCTATCTATCTATCTATCTATCTATCTATCTATCTATCTATCTATCTATCTATCTATCTATCTATCTATCTATCTATCTATCTATCTATCTATCTATCTATCTATCTATCTATCTATCTATCTATCTATCTATCTATCTATCTATCTATCTATCTATCTATCTATCTATCTATCTATCTATCTATCTATCTATCTATCTATCTATCTATCTATCTATCTATCTATCTATCTATCTATCTATCTATCTATCTATCTATCTATCTATCTATCTATCTATCTATCTATCTATCTATCTATCTATCTATCTATCTATCTATCTATCTATCTATCTATCTATCTATCTATCTATCTATCTATCTATCTATCTATCTATCTATCTATCTATCTATCTATCTATCTATCTATCTATCTATCTATCTATCTATCTATCTATCTATCTATCTATCTATCTATCTATCTATCTATCTATCTATCTATCTATCTATCTATCTATCTATCTATCTATCTATCTATCTATCTATCTATCTATCTATCTATCTATCTATCTATCTATCTATCTATCTATCTATCTATCTATCTATCTATCTATCTATCTATCTATCTATCTATCTATCTATCTATCTATCTATCTATCTATCTATCTATCTATCTATCTATCTATCTATCTATCTATCTATCTATCTATCTATCTATCTATCTATCTATCTATCTATCTATCTATCTATCTATCTATCTATCTATCTATCTATCTATCTATCTATCTATCTATCTATCTATCTATCTATCTATCTATCTATCTATCTATCTATCTATCTATCTATCTATCTATCTATCTATCTATCTATCTATCTATCTATCTATCTATCTATCTATCTATCTATCTATCTATCTATCTATCTATCTATCTATCTATCTATCTATCTATCTATCTATCTATCTATCTATATCTATCTATCTATCTATCTATCTATCTATCTATCTATCTATCTATCTATCTATCTATCTATCTATCTATCTATCTATCTATCTATCTATCTATCTATCTATCTATCTATCTATCTATCTATCTATCTATCTATCTATCTATCTATCTATCTATCTATCTATCTATCTATCTATCTATCTATCTATCTATCTATCTATCTATCTATCTATCTATCTATCTATCTATCTATCTATCTATCTATCTATCTATCTATCTATCTATCTATCTATCTATCTATCTATCTATCTATCTATCTATCTATCTATCTATCTATCTATCTATCTATCTATCTATCTATCTATCTATCTATCTATCTATCTATCTATCTATCTATCTATCTATCTATCTATCTATCTATCTATCTATCTATCTATCTATCTATCTATCTATCTATCTATCTATCTATCTATCTATCTATCTATCTATCTATCTATCTATCTATCTATCTATCTATCTATCTATCTATCTATCTATCTATCTATCTATCTATCTATCTATCTATCTATCTATCTATCTATCTATCTATCTATCTATCTATCTATCTATCTATCTATCTATCTATCTATCTATCTATCTATCTATCTATCTATCTATCTATCTATCTATCTATCTATCTATCTATCTATCTATCTATCTATCTATCTATCTATCTATCTATCTATCTATCTATCTATCTATCTATCTATCTATCTATCTATCTATCTATCTATCTATCTATCTATCTATCTATCTATCTATCTATCTATCTATCTATCTATCTATCTATCTATCTATCTATCTATCTATCTATCTATCTATCTATCTATCTATCTATCTATCTATCTATCTATCTATCTATCTATCTATCTATCTATCTATCTATCTATCTATCTATCTATCTATCTATCTATCTATCTATCTATCTATCTATCTATCTATCTATCTATCTATCTATCTATCTATCTATCTATCTATCTATCTATCTATCTATCTATCTATCTATCTATCTATCTATCTATCTATCTATCTATCTATCTATCTATCTATCTATCTATCTATCTATCTATCTATCTATCTATCTATCTATCTATCTATCTATCTATCTATCTATATCTATCTATCTATCTATCTATCTATCTATCTATCTATCTATCTATCTATCTATCTATCTATCTATCTATCTATCTATCTATCTATCTATCTATCTATCTATCTATCTATCTATCTATCTATCTATCTATCTATCTATCTATCTATCTATCTATCTATCTATCTATCTATCTATCTATCTATCTATCTATCTATCTATCTATCTATCTATCTATCTATCTATCTATCTATCTATCTATCTATCTATCTATCTATCTATCTATCTATCTATCTATCTATCTATCTATCTATCTATCTATCTATCTATCTATCTATCTATCTATCTATCTATCTATCTATCTATCTATCTATCTATCTATCTATCTATCTATCTATCTATCTATCTATCTATCTATCTATCTATCTATCTATCTATCTATCTATCTATCTATCTATCTATCTATCTATCTATCTATCTATCTATCTATCTATCTATCTATCTATCTATCTATCTATCTATCTATCTATCTATCTATCTATCTATCTATCTATCTATCTATCTATCTATCTATCTATCTATCTATCTATCTATCTATCTATCTATCTATCTATCTATCTATCTATCTATCTATCTATCTATCTATCTATCTATCTATCTATCTATCTATCTATCTATCTATCTATCTATCTATCTATCTATCTATCTATCTATCTATCTATCTATCTATCTATCTATCTATCTATCTATCTATCTATCTATCTATCTATCTATCTATCTATCTATCTATCTATCTATCTATCTATCTATCTATCTATCTATCTATCTATCTATCTATCTATCTATCTATCTATCTATCTATCTATCTATCTATCTATCTATCTATCTATCTATCTATCTATCTATCTATCTATCTATCTATCTATCTATCTATCTATCTATCTATCTATCTATCTATCTATCTATCTATCTATCTATCTATCTATCTATCTATCTATCTATCTATCTATCTATCTATCTATCTATCTATCTATCTATCTATCTATCTATCTATCTATCTATCTATCTATCTATCTATCTATCTATCTATCTATCTATCTATCTATCTATCTATCTATCTATCTATCTATCTATCTATCTATCTATCTATCTATCTATCTATCTATCTATCTATCTATCTATCTATCTATCTATCTATCTATCTATCTATCTATCTATCTATCTATCTATCTATCTATCTATCTATCTATCTATCTATCTATCTATCTATCTATCTATCTATCTATCTATCTATCTATCTATCTATCTATCTATCTATCTATCTATCTATCTATCTATCTATCTATCTATCTATCTATCTATCTATCTATCTATCTATCTATCTATCTATCTATCTATCTATCTATCTATCTATCTATCTATCTATCTATCTATCTATCTATCTATCTATCTATCTATCTATCTATCTATCTATCTATCTATCTATCTATCTATCTATCTATCTATCTATCTATCTATCTATCTATCTATCTATCTATCTATCTATCTATCTATCTATCTATCTATCTATCTATCTATCTATCTATCTATCTATCTATCTATCTATCTATCTATCTATCTATCTATCTATCTATCTATCTATCTATCTATCTATCTATCTATCTATCTATCTATCTATCTATCTATCTATCTATCTATCTATCTATCTATCTATCTATCTATCTATCTATCTATCTATCTATCTATCTATCTATCTATCTATCTATCTATCTATCTATCTATCTATCTATCTATCTATCTATCTATCTATCTATCTATCTATCTATCTATCTATCTATCTATCTATCTATCTATCTATCTATCTATCTATCTATCTATCTATCTATCTATCTATCTATCTATCTATCTATCTATCTATCTATCTATCTATCTATCTATCTATCTATCTATCTATCTATCTATCTATCTATCTATCTATCTATCTATCTATCTATCTATCTATCTATCTATCTATCTATCTATCTATCTATCTATCTATCTATCTATCTATCTATCTATCTATCTATCTATCTATCTATCTATCTATCTATCTATCTATCTATCTATCTATCTATCTATCTATCTATCTATCTATCTATCTATCTATCTATCTATCTATCTATCTATCTATCTATCTATCTATCTATCTATCTATCTATCTATCTATCTATCTATCTATCTATCTATCTATCTATCTATCTATCTATCTATCTATCTATCTATCTATCTATCTATCTATCTATCTATCTATCTATCTATCTATCTATCTATCTATCTATCTATCTATCTATCTATCTATCTATCTATCTATCTATCTATCTATCTATCTATCTATCTATCTATCTATCTATCTATCTATCTATCTATCTATCTATCTATCTATCTATCTATCTATCTATCTATCTATCTATCTATCTATCTATCTATCTATCTATCTATCTATCTATCTATCTATCTATCTATCTATCTATCTATCTATCTATCTATCTATCTATCTATCTATCTATCTATCTATCTATCTATCTATCTATCTATCTATCTATCTATCTATCTATCTATCTATCTATCTATCTATCTATATCTATCTATCTATCTATCTATCTATCTATCTATCTATCTATCTATCTATCTATCTATCTATCTATCTATCTATCTATCTATCTATCTATCTATCTATCTATCTATCTATCTATCTATCTATCTATCTATCTATCTATCTATCTATCTATCTATATCTATCTATCTATCTATCTATCTATCTATCTATCTATCTATCTATCTATCTATCTATCTATCTATCTATCTATCTATCTATCTATCTATCTATCTATCTATCTATCTATCTATCTATCTATCTATCTATCTATCTATCTATCTATCTATCTATCTATCTATCTATCTATCTATCTATCTATCTATCTATCTATCTATCTATCTATCTATCTATCTATCTATCTATCTATCTATCTATCTATCTATCTATCTATCTATCTATCTATCTATCTATCTATCTATCTATCTATCTATCTATCTATCTATCTATCTATCTATCTATCTATCTATCTATCTATCTATCTATCTATCTATCTATCTATCTATCTATCTATCTATCTATCTATCTATCTATCTATCTATCTATCTATCTATCTATCTATCTATCTATCTATCTATCTATCTATCTATCTATCTATCTATCTATCTATCTATCTATCTATCTATCTATCTATCTATCTATCTATCTATCTATCTATCTATCTATCTATCTATCTATCTATCTATCTATCTATCTATCTATCTATCTATCTATCTATCTATCTATCTATCTATCTATCTATCTATCTATCTATCTATCTATCTATCTATCTATCTATCTATCTATCTATCTATCTATCTATCTATCTATCTATCTATCTATCTATCTATCTATCTATCTATCTATCTATCTATCTATCTATCTATCTATCTATCTATCTATCTATCTATCTATCTATCTATCTATCTATCTATCTATCTATCTATCTATCTATCTATCTATCTATCTATCTATCTATCTATCTATCTATCTATCTATCTATCTATCTATCTATCTATCTATCTATCTATCTATCTATCTATCTATCTATCTATCTATCTATCTATCTATCTATCTATCTATCTATCTATCTATCTATCTATCTATCTATCTATCTATCTATCTATCTATCTATCTATCTATCTATCTATCTATCTATCTATCTATCTATCTATCTATCTATCTATCTATCTATCTATCTATCTATCTATCTATCTATCTATCTATCTATCTATCTATCTATCTATCTATCTATCTATCTATCTATCTATCTATCTATCTATCTATCTATCTATCTATCTATCTATCTATCTATCTATCTATCTATCTATCTATCTATCTATCTATCTATCTATCTATCTATCTATCTATCTATCTATCTATCTATCTATCTATCTATCTATCTATCTATCTATCTATCTATCTATCTATCTATCTATCTATCTATCTATCTATCTATCTATCTATCTATCTATCTATCTATCTATCTATCTATCTATCTATCTATCTATCTATCTATCTATCTATCTATCTATCTATCTATCTATCTATCTATCTATCTATCTATCTATCTATCTATCTATCTATCTATCTATCTATCTATCTATCTATCTATCTATCTATCTATCTATCTATCTATCTATCTATCTATCTATCTATCTATCTATCTATCTATCTATCTATCTATCTATCTATCTATCTATCTATCTATCTATCTATATCTATCTATCTATCTATCTATCTATCTATCTATCTATCTATCTATCTATCTATCTATCTATCTATCTATCTATCTATCTATCTATCTATCTATCTATCTATCTATCTATCTATCTATCTATCTATCTATCTATCTATCTATCTATCTATCTATCTATCTATCTATCTATCTATCTATCTATCTATCTATCTATCTATCTATCTATCTATCTATCTATCTATCTATCTATCTATCTATCTATCTATCTATCTATCTATCTATCTATCTATCTATCTATCTATCTATCTATCTATCTATCTATCTATCTATCTATCTATCTATCTATCTATCTATCTATCTATCTATCTATCTATCTATCTATCTATCTATCTATCTATCTATCTATCTATCTATCTATCTATCTATCTATCTATCTATCTATCTATCTATCTATCTATCTATCTATCTATCTATCTATCTATCTATCTATCTATCTATCTATCTATCTATCTATCTATCTATCTATCTATCTATCTATCTATCTATCTATCTATCTATCTATCTATCTATCTATCTATCTATCTATCTATCTATCTATCTATCTATCTATCTATCTATCTATCTATCTATCTATCTATCTATCTATCTATCTATCTATCTATCTATCTATCTATCTATCTATCTATCTATCTATCTATCTATCTATCTATCTATCTATCTATCTATCTATCTATCTATCTATCTATCTATCTATCTATCTATCTATCTATCTATCTATCTATCTATCTATCTATCTATCTATCTATCTATCTATCTATCTATCTATCTATCTATCTATCTATCTATCTATCTATCTATCTATCTATCTATCTATCTATCTATCTATCTATCTATCTATCTATCTATCTATCTATCTATCTATCTATCTATCTATCTATCTATCTATCTATCTATCTATCTATCTATCTATCTATCTATCTATCTATCTATCTATCTATCTATCTATCTATCTATCTATCTATCTATCTATCTATCTATCTATCTATCTATCTATCTATCTATCTATCTATCTATCTATCTATCTATCTATCTATCTATCTATCTATCTATCTATCTATCTATCTATCTATCTATCTATCTATCTATCTATCTATCTATCTATCTATCTATCTATCTATCTATCTATCTATCTATCTATCTATCTATCTATCTATCTATCTATCTATCTATCTATCTATCTATCTATCTATCTATCTATCTATCTATCTATCTATCTATCTATCTATCTATCTATCTATCTATCTATCTATCTATCTATCTATCTATCTATCTATCTATCTATCTATCTATCTATCTATCTATCTATCTATCTATCTATCTATCTATCTATCTATCTATCTATCTATCTATCTATCTATCTATCTATCTATCTATCTATCTATCTATCTATCTATCTATCTATCTATCTATCTATCTATCTATCTATCTATCTATCTATCTATCTATCTATCTATCTATCTATCTATCTATCTATCTATCTATCTATCTATCTATCTATCTATCTATCTATCTATCTATCTATCTATCTATCTATCTATCTATCTATCTATCTATCTATCTATCTATCTATCTATCTATCTATCTATCTATCTATCTATCTATCTATCTATCTATATCTATCTATCTATCTATCTATCTATCTATCTATCTATCTATCTATCTATCTATCTATCTATCTATCTATCTATCTATCTATCTATCTATCTATCTATCTATCTATCTATCTATCTATCTATCTATCTATCTATCTATCTATCTATCTATCTATCTATCTATCTATCTATCTATCTATCTATCTATCTATCTATCTATCTATCTATCTATCTATCTATCTATCTATCTATCTATCTATCTATCTATCTATCTATCTATCTATCTATCTATCTATCTATCTATCTATCTATCTATCTATCTATCTATCTATCTATCTATCTATCTATCTATCTATCTATCTATCTATCTATCTATCTATCTATCTATCTATCTATCTATCTATCTATCTATCTATCTATCTATCTATCTATCTATCTATCTATCTATCTATCTATCTATCTATCTATCTATCTATCTATCTATCTATCTATCTATCTATCTATCTATCTATCTATCTATCTATCTATCTATCTATCTATCTATCTATCTATCTATCTATCTATCTATCTATCTATCTATCTATCTATCTATCTATCTATCTATCTATCTATCTATCTATCTATCTATCTATCTATCTATCTATCTATCTATCTATCTATCTATCTATCTATCTATCTATCTATCTATCTATCTATCTATCTATCTATCTATCTATCTATCTATCTATCTATCTATCTATCTATCTATCTATCTATCTATCTATCTATCTATCTATCTATCTATCTATCTATCTATCTATCTATCTATCTATCTATCTATCTATCTATCTATCTATCTATCTATCTATCTATCTATCTATCTATCTATCTATCTATCTATCTATCTATCTATCTATCTATCTATCTATCTATCTATCTATCTATCTATCTATCTATCTATCTATCTATCTATCTATCTATCTATCTATCTATCTATCTATCTATCTATCTATCTATCTATCTATCTATCTATCTATCTATCTATCTATCTATCTATCTATCTATCTATCTATCTATCTATCTATCTATCTATCTATCTATCTATCTATCTATCTATCTATCTATCTATCTATCTATCTATCTATCTATCTATCTATCTATCTATCTATCTATCTATCTATCTATCTATCTATCTATCTATCTATCTATCTATCTATCTATCTATCTATCTATCTATCTATCTATCTATCTATCTATCTATCTATCTATCTATCTATCTATCTATCTATCTATCTATCTATCTATCTATCTATCTATCTATCTATCTATCTATCTATCTATCTATCTATCTATCTATCTATCTATCTATCTATCTATCTATCTATCTATCTATCTATCTATCTATCTATCTATCTATCTATCTATCTATCTATCTATCTATCTATCTATCTATCTATCTATCTATCTATCTATCTATCTATCTATCTATCTATCTATCTATCTATCTATCTATCTATCTATCTATCTATCTATCTATCTATCTATCTATCTATCTATCTATCTATCTATCTATCTATCTATCTATCTATCTATCTATCTATCTATCTATCTATCTATCTATCTATCTATCTATCTATCTATCTATCTATCTATCTATCTATCTATCTATCTATCTATCTATCTATCTATCTATCTATCTATCTATCTATCTATCTATCTATCTATCTATCTATCTATCTATCTATCTATCTATCTATCTATCTATCTATCTATCTATCTATCTATCTATCTATCTATCTATCTATCTATCTATCTATCTATCTATCTATCTATCTATCTATCTATCTATCTATCTATCTATCTATCTATCTATCTATCTATCTATCTATCTATCTATCTATCTATCTATCTATCTATCTATCTATCTATCTATCTATCTATCTATCTATCTATCTATCTATCTATCTATCTATCTATCTATCTATCTATCTATCTATCTATCTATCTATCTATCTATCTATCTATCTATCTATCTATCTATCTATCTATCTATCTATCTATCTATCTATCTATCTATCTATCTATCTATCTATCTATCTATCTATCTATCTATCTATCTATCTATCTATCTATCTATCTATCTATCTATCTATCTATCTATCTATCTATCTATCTATCTATCTATCTATCTATCTATCTATCTATCTATCTATCTATCTATCTATCTATCTATCTATCTATCTATCTATCTATCTATCTATCTATCTATCTATCTATCTATCTATCTATCTATCTATCTATCTATCTATCTATCTATCTATCTATCTATCTATCTATCTATCTATCTATCTATCTATCTATCTATCTATCTATCTATCTATCTATCTATCTATCTATCTATCTATCTATCTATCTATCTATCTATCTATCTATCTATCTATCTATCTATCTATCTATCTATCTATCTATCTATCTATCTATCTATCTATCTATCTATCTATCTATCTATCTATCTATCTATCTATCTATCTATCTATCTATCTATCTATCTATCTATCTATCTATCTATCTATCTATCTATCTATCTATCTATCTATCTATCTATCTATCTATCTATCTATCTATCTATCTATCTATCTATCTATCTATCTATCTATCTATCTATCTATCTATCTATCTATCTATCTATCTATCTATCTATCTATCTATCTATCTATCTATCTATCTATCTATCTATCTATCTATCTATCTATCTATCTATCTATCTATCTATCTATCTATCTATCTATCTATCTATCTATCTATCTATCTATCTATCTATCTATCTATCTATCTATCTATCTATCTATCTATCTATCTATCTATCTATCTATCTATCTATCTATCTATCTATCTATCTATCTATCTATCTATCTATCTATCTATCTATCTATCTATCTATCTATCTATCTATCTATCTATCTATCTATCTATCTATCTATCTATCTATCTATCTATCTATCTATCTATCTATCTATCTATCTATCTATCTATCTATCTATCTATCTATCTATCTATCTATCTATCTATCTATCTATCTATCTATCTATCTATCTATCTATCTATCTATCTATCTATCTATCTATCTATCTATCTATCTATCTATCTATCTATCTATCTATCTATCTATCTATCTATCTATCTATCTATCTATCTATCTATCTATCTATCTATCTATCTATCTATCTATCTATCTATATCTATCTATCTATCTATCTATCTATCTATCTATCTATCTATCTATCTATCTATCTATCTATCTATCTATCTATCTATCTATCTATCTATCTATCTATCTATCTATCTATCTATCTATCTATCTATCTATCTATCTATCTATCTATCTATCTATCTATCTATCTATCTATCTATCTATCTATCTATCTATCTATCTATCTATCTATCTATCTATCTATCTATCTATCTATCTATCTATCTATCTATCTATCTATCTATCTATCTATCTATCTATCTATCTATCTATCTATCTATCTATCTATCTATCTATCTATCTATCTATCTATCTATCTATCTATCTATCTATCTATCTATCTATCTATCTATCTATCTATCTATCTATCTATCTATCTATCTATCTATCTATCTATCTATCTATCTATCTATCTATCTATCTATCTATCTATCTATCTATCTATCTATCTATCTATCTATCTATCTATCTATCTATCTATCTATCTATCTATCTATCTATCTATCTATCTATCTATCTATCTATCTATCTATCTATCTATCTATCTATCTATCTATCTATCTATCTATCTATCTATCTATCTATCTATCTATCTATCTATCTATCTATCTATCTATCTATCTATCTATCTATCTATCTATCTATCTATCTATCTATCTATCTATCTATCTATCTATCTATCTATCTATCTATCTATCTATCTATCTATCTATCTATCTATCTATCTATCTATCTATCTATCTATCTATCTATCTATCTATCTATCTATCTATCTATCTATCTATCTATCTATCTATCTATCTATCTATCTATCTATCTATCTATCTATCTATCTATCTATCTATCTATCTATCTATCTATCTATCTATCTATCTATCTATCTATCTATCTATCTATCTATCTATCTATCTATCTATCTATCTATCTATCTATCTATCTATCTATCTATCTATCTATCTATCTATCTATCTATCTATCTATCTATCTATCTATCTATCTATCTATCTATCTATCTATCTATCTATCTATCTATCTATCTATCTATCTATCTATCTATCTATCTATCTATCTATCTATCTATCTATCTATCTATCTATCTATCTATCTATCTATCTATCTATCTATCTATCTATCTATCTATCTATCTATCTATCTATCTATCTATCTATCTATCTATCTATCTATCTATCTATCTATCTATCTATCTATCTATCTATCTATCTATCTATCTATCTATCTATCTATCTATCTATCTATCTATCTATCTATCTATCTATCTATCTATCTATCTATCTATCTATCTATCTATCTATCTATCTATCTATCTATCTATCTATCTATCTATCTATCTATCTATCTATCTATCTATCTATCTATCTATCTATCTATCTATCTATCTATCTATCTATCTATCTATCTATCTATCTATCTATCTATCTATCTATCTATCTATCTATCTATCTATCTATCTATCTATCTATCTATCTATCTATCTATCTATCTATCTATCTATCTATCTATCTATCTATCTATCTATCTATCTATCTATCTATCTATCTATCTATCTATCTATCTATCTATCTATCTATCTATCTATCTATCTATCTATCTATCTATCTATCTATCTATCTATCTATCTATCTATCTATCTATCTATCTATCTATCTATCTATCTATCTATCTATCTATCTATCTATCTATCTATCTATCTATCTATCTATCTATCTATCTATCTATCTATCTATCTATCTATCTATCTATCTATCTATCTATCTATCTATCTATCTATCTATCTATCTATCTATCTATCTATCTATCTATCTATCTATCTATCTATCTATCTATCTATCTATCTATCTATCTATCTATCTATCTATCTATCTATCTATCTATCTATCTATCTATCTATCTATATCTATCTATCTATCTATCTATCTATCTATCTATCTATCTATCTATCTATCTATCTATCTATCTATCTATCTATCTATCTATCTATCTATCTATCTATCTATCTATCTATCTATCTATCTATCTATCTATCTATCTATCTATCTATCTATCTATCTATCTATCTATCTATCTATCTATCTATCTATCTATCTATCTATCTATCTATCTATCTATCTATCTATCTATCTATCTATCTATCTATCTATCTATCTATCTATCTATCTATCTATCTATCTATCTATCTATCTATCTATCTATCTATCTATCTATCTATCTATCTATCTATCTATCTATCTATCTATCTATCTATCTATCTATCTATCTATCTATCTATCTATCTATCTATCTATCTATCTATCTATCTCTATCTATCTATCTATCTATCTATCTATCTATCTATCTATCTATCTATCTATCTATCTATCTATCTATCTATCTATCTATCTATCTATCTATCTATCTATCTATCTATCTATCTATCTATCTATCTATCTATCTATCTATCTATCTATCTATCTATCTATCTATCTATCTATCTATCTATCTATCTATCTATCTATCTATCTATCTATCTATCTATCTATCTATCTATCTATCTATCTATCTATCTATCTATCTATCTATCTATCTATCTATCTATCTATCTATCTATCTATCTATCTATCTATCTATCTATCTATCTATCTATCTATCTATCTATCTATCTATCTATCTATCTATCTATCTATCTATCTATCTATCTATCTATCTATCTATCTATCTATCTATCTATCTATCTATCTATCTATCTATCTATCTATCTATCTATCTATCTATCTATCTATCTATCTATCTATCTATCTATCTATCTATCTATCTATCTATCTATCTATCTATCTATCTATCTATCTATCTATCTATCTATCTATCTATCTATCTATCTATCTATCTATCTATCTATCTATCTATCTATCTATCTATCTATCTATCTATCTATCTATCTATCTATCTATCTATCTATCTATCTATCTATCTATCTATCTATCTATCTATCTATCTATCTATCTATCTATCTATCTATCTATCTATCTATCTATCTATCTATCTATCTATCTATCTATCTATCTATCTATCTATCTATCTATCTATCTATCTATCTATCTATCTATCTATCTATCTATCTATCTATCTATCTATCTATCTATCTATCTATCTATCTATCTATCTATCTATCTATCTATCTATCTATCTATCTATCTATCTATCTATCTATCTATCTATCTATCTATCTATCTATCTATCTATCTATCTATCTATCTATCTATCTATCTATCTATCTATCTATCTATCTATCTATCTATCTATCTATCTATCTATCTATCTATCTATCTATCTATCTATCTATCTATCTATCTATCTATCTATCTATCTATCTATCTATCTATCTATCTATCTATCTATCTATCTATCTATCTATCTATCTATCTATCTATCTATCTATCTATCTATCTATCTATCTATCTATCTATCTATCTATCTATCTATCTATCTATCTATCTATCTATCTATCTATCTATCTATCTATCTATCTATCTATCTATCTATCTATCTATCTATCTATCTATCTATCTATCTATCTATCTATCTATCTATCTATCTATCTATCTATCTATCTATCTATCTATCTATCTATCTATCTATCTATCTATCTATCTATCTATCTATCTATCTATCTATCTATCTATCTATCTATCTATCTATCTATCTATCTATCTATCTATCTATCTATCTATCTATCTATCTATCTATCTATCTATCTATCTATCTATCTATCTATCTATCTATCTATCTATCTATCTATCTATCTATCTATCTATCTATCTATCTATCTATCTATCTATCTATCTATCTATCTATCTATCTATCTATCTATCTATCTATCTATCTATCTATCTATCTATCTATCTATCTATCTATCTATCTATCTATCTATCTATCTATCTATCTATCTATCTATCTATCTATCTATCTATCTATCTATCTATCTATCTATCTATCTATCTATCTATCTATCTATCTATCTATCTATCTATCTATCTATCTATCTATCTATCTATCTATCTATCTATCTATCTATCTATCTATCTATCTATCTATCTATCTATCTATCTATCTATCTATCTATCTATCTATCTATCTATCTATCTATCTATCTATCTATCTATCTATCTATCTATCTATCTATCTATCTATCTATCTATCTATCTATCTATCTATCTATCTATCTATCTATCTATCTATCTATCTATCTATCTATCTATCTATCTATCTATCTATCTATCTATCTATCTATCTATCTATCTATCTATCTATCTATCTATCTATCTATCTATCTATCTATCTATCTATCTATCTATCTATCTATCTATCTATCTATCTATCTATCTATCTATCTATCTATCTATCTATCTATCTATCTATCTATCTATCTATCTATCTATCTATCTATCTATCTATCTATCTATCTATCTATCTATCTATCTATCTATCTATCTATCTATCTATCTATCTATCTATCTATCTATCTATCTATCTATCTATCTATCTATCTATCTATCTATCTATCTATCTATCTATCTATCTATCTATCTATCTATCTATCTATCTATCTATCTATCTATCTATCTATCTATCTATCTATCTATCTATCTATCTATCTATCTATCTATCTATCTATCTATCTATCTATCTATCTATCTATCTATCTATCTATCTATCTATCTATCTATCTATCTATCTATCTATCTATCTATCTATCTATCTATCTATCTATCTATCTATCTATCTATCTATCTATCTATCTATCTATCTATCTATCTATCTATCTATCTATCTATCTATCTATCTATCTATCTATCTATCTATCTATCTATCTATCTATCTATCTATCTATCTATCTATCTATCTATCTATCTATCTATCTATCTATCTATCTATCTATCTATCTATCTATCTATCTATCTATCTATCTATCTATCTATCTATCTATCTATCTATCTATCTATCTATCTATCTATCTATCTATCTATCTATCTATCTATCTATCTATCTATCTATCTATCTATCTATCTATCTATCTATCTATCTATCTATCTATCTATCTATCTATCTATCTATCTATCTATCTATCTATCTATCTATCTATCTATCTATCTATCTATCTATCTATCTATCTATCTATCTATCTATCTATCTATCTATCTATCTATCTATCTATCTATCTATCTATCTATCTATCTATCTATCTATCTATCTATCTATCTATCTATCTATCTATCTATCTATCTATCTATCTATCTATCTATCTATCTATCTATCTATCTATCTATCTATCTATCTATCTATCTATCTATATCTATCTATCTATCTATCTATCTATCTATCTATCTATCTATCTATCTATCTATCTATCTATCTATCTATCTATCTATCTATCTATCTATCTATCTATCTATCTATCTATCTATCTATCTATCTATCTATCTATCTATCTATCTATCTATCTATCTATCTATCTATCTATCTATCTATCTATCTATCTATCTATCTATCTATCTATCTATCTATCTATCTATCTATCTATCTATCTATCTATCTATCTATCTATCTATCTATCTATCTATCTATCTATCTATCTATCTATCTATCTATCTATCTATCTATCTATCTATCTATCTATCTATCTATCTATCTATCTATCTATCTATCTATCTATCTATCTATCTATCTATCTATCTATCTATCTATCTATCTATCTATCTATCTATCTATCTATCTATCTATCTATCTATCTATCTATCTATCTATCTATCTATCTATCTATCTATCTATCTATCTATCTATCTATCTATCTATCTATCTATCTATCTATCTATCTATCTATCTATCTATCTATCTATCTATCTATCTATCTATCTATCTATCTATCTATCTATCTATCTATCTATCTATCTATCTATCTATCTATCTATCTATCTATCTATCTATCTATCTATCTATCTATCTATCTATCTATCTATCTATCTATCTATCTATCTATCTATCTATCTATCTATCTATCTATCTATCTATCTATCTATCTATCTATCTATCTATCTATCTATCTATCTATCTATCTATCTATCTATCTATCTATCTATCTATCTATCTATCTATCTATCTATCTATCTATCTATCTATCTATCTATCTATCTATCTATCTATCTATCTATCTATCTATCTATCTATCTATCTATCTATCTATCTATCTATCTATCTATCTATCTATCTATCTATCTATCTATCTATCTATCTATCTATCTATCTATCTATCTATCTATCTATCTATCTATCTATCTATCTATCTATCTATCTATCTATCTATCTATCTATCTATCTATCTATCTATCTATCTATCTATCTATCTATCTATCTATCTATCTATCTATCTATCTATCTATCTATCTATCTATCTATCTATCTATCTATCTATCTATCTATCTATCTATCTATCTATCTATCTATCTATCTATCTATCTATCTATCTATCTATCTATCTATCTATCTATCTATCTATCTATCTATCTATCTATCTATCTATCTATCTATCTATCTATCTATCTATCTATCTATCTATCTATCTATCTATCTATCTATCTATCTATCTATCTATCTATCTATCTATCTATCTATATCTATCTATCTATCTATCTATCTATCTATCTATCTATCTATCTATCTATCTATCTATCTATCTATCTATCTATCTATCTATCTATCTATCTATCTATCTATCTATCTATCTATCTATCTATCTATCTATCTATCTATCTATCTATCTATCTATCTATCTATCTATCTATCTATCTATCTATCTATCTATCTATCTATCTATCTATCTATCTATCTATCTATCTATCTATCTATCTATCTATCTATCTATCTATCTATCTATCTATCTATCTATCTATCTATCTATCTATCTATCTATCTATCTATCTATCTATCTATCTATCTATCTATCTATCTATCTATCTATCTATCTATCTATCTATCTATCTATCTATCTATCTATCTATCTATCTATCTATCTATCTATCTATCTATCTATCTATCTATCTATCTATCTATCTATCTATCTATCTATCTATCTATCTATCTATCTATCTATCTATCTATCTATCTATCTATCTATCTATCTATCTATCTATCTATCTATCTATCTATCTATCTATCTATCTATCTATCTATCTATCTATCTATCTATCTATCTATCTATCTATCTATCTATCTATCTATCTATCTATCTATCTATCTATCTATCTATCTATCTATCTATCTATCTATCTATCTATCTATCTATCTATCTATCTATCTATCTATCTATCTATCTATCTATCTATCTATCTATCTATCTATCTATCTATCTATCTATCTATCTATCTATCTATCTATCTATCTATCTATCTATCTATCTATCTATCTATCTATCTATCTATCTATCTATCTATCTATCTATCTATCTATCTATCTATCTATCTATCTATCTATCTATCTATCTATCTATCTATCTATCTATCTATCTATCTATATCTATCTATCTATCTATCTATCTATCTATCTATCTATCTATCTATCTATCTATCTATCTATCTATCTATCTATCTATCTATCTATCTATCTATCTATCTATCTATCTATCTATCTATCTATCTATCTATCTATCTATCTATCTATCTATCTATCTATCTATCTATCTATCTATCTATCTATCTATCTATCTATCTATCTATCTATCTATCTATCTATCTATCTATCTATCTATCTATCTATCTATCTATCTATCTATCTATCTATCTATCTATCTATCTATCTATCTATCTATCTATCTATCTATCTATCTATCTATCTATCTATCTATCTATCTATCTATCTATCTATCTATCTATCTATCTATCTATCTATCTATCTATCTATCTATCTATCTATCTATCTATCTATCTATCTATCTATCTATCTATCTATCTATCTATCTATCTATCTATCTATCTATCTATCTATCTATCTATCTATCTATCTATCTATCTATCTATCTATCTATCTATCTATCTATCTATCTATCTATCTATCTATCTATCTATCTATCTATCTATCTATCTATCTATCTATCTATCTATCTATCTATCTATCTATCTATCTATCTATCTATCTATCTATCTATCTATCTATCTATCTATCTATCTATCTATCTATCTATCTATCTATCTATCTATCTATCTATCTATCTATCTATCTATCTATCTATCTATCTATCTATCTATCTATCTATCTATCTATCTATCTATCTATCTATCTATCTATCTATCTATCTATCTATCTATCTATCTATCTATCTATCTATCTATCTATCTATCTATCTATCTATCTATCTATCTATCTATCTATCTATCTATCTATCTATCTATCTATCTATCTATCTATCTATCTATCTATCTATCTATCTATCTATCTATCTATCTATCTATCTATCTATCTATCTATCTATCTATCTATCTATCTATCTATCTATCTATCTATCTATCTATCTATCTATCTATCTATCTATCTATCTATCTATCTATCTATCTATCTATCTATCTATCTATCTATCTATCTATCTATCTATCTATCTATCTATCTATCTATCTATCTATCTATCTATCTATCTATCTATCTATCTATCTATCTATCTATCTATCTATCTATCTATCTATCTATCTATCTATCTATCTATCTATCTATCTATCTATCTATCTATCTATCTATCTATCTATCTATCTATATCTATCTATCTATCTATCTATCTATCTATCTATCTATCTATCTATCTATCTATCTATCTATCTATCTATCTATCTATCTATCTATCTATCTATCTATCTATCTATCTATCTATCTATCTATCTATCTATCTATCTATCTATCTATCTATCTATCTATCTATCTATCTATCTATCTATCTATCTATCTATCTATCTATCTATCTATCTATCTATCTATCTATCTATCTATCTATCTATCTATCTATCTATCTATCTATCTATCTATCTATCTATCTATCTATCTATCTATCTATCTATCTATCTATCTATCTATCTATCTATCTATCTATATCTATCTATCTATCTATCTATCTATCTATCTATCTATCTATCTATCTATCTATCTATCTATCTATCTATCTATCTATCTATCTATCTATCTATCTATCTATCTATCTATCTATCTATCTATCTATCTATCTATCTATCTATCTATCTATCTATCTATCTATCTATCTATCTATCTATCTATCTATCTATCTATCTATCTATCTATCTATCTATCTATCTATCTATCTATCTATCTATCTATCTATCTATCTATCTATCTATCTATCTATCTATCTATCTATCTATCTATCTATCTATCTATCTATCTATCTATCTATCTATCTATCTATCTATCTATCTATCTATCTATCTATCTATCTATCTATCTATCTATCTATCTATCTATCTATCTATCTATCTATCTATCTATCTATCTATCTATCTATCTATCTATCTATCTATCTATCTATCTATCTATCTATCTATCTATCTATCTATCTATCTATCTATCTATCTATCTATCTATCTATCTATCTATCTATCTATCTATCTATCTATCTATCTATCTATCTATCTATCTATCTATCTATCTATCTATCTATCTATCTATCTATCTATCTATCTATCTATCTATCTATCTATCTATCTATCTATCTATCTATCTATCTATCTATCTATCTATCTATCTATCTATCTATCTATCTATCTATCTATCTATCTATCTATCTATCTATCTATCTATCTATCTATCTATCTATCTATCTATCTATCTATCTATCTATCTATCTATCTATCTATCTATCTATCTATCTATCTATCTATCTATCTATCTATCTATCTATCTATCTATCTATCTATCTATCTATCTATCTATCTATCTATCTATCTATCTATCTATCTATCTATCTATCTATCTATCTATCTATCTATCTATCTATCTATCTATCTATCTATCTATCTATCTATCTATCTATCTATCTATCTATCTATCTATCTATCTATCTATCTATCTATCTATCTATCTATCTATCTATCTATCTATCTATCTATCTATCTATCTATCTATCTATCTATCTATCTATCTATCTATCTATCTATCTATCTATCTATCTATCTATCTATCTATCTATCTATCTATCTATCTATCTATCTATCTATCTATCTATCTATCTATCTATCTATCTATCTATCTATCTATCTATCTATCTATCTATCTATCTATCTATCTATCTATCTATCTATCTATCTATCTATCTATCTATCTATCTATCTATCTATCTATCTATCTATCTATCTATCTATCTATCTATCTATCTATCTATCTATCTATCTATCTATCTATCTATCTATCTATCTATCTATCTATCTATCTATCTATCTATCTATCTATCTATCTATCTATCTATCTATCTATCTATCTATCTATCTATCTATCTATCTATCTATCTATCTATCTATCTATCTATCTATCTATCTATCTATCTATCTATCTATCTATCTATCTATCTATCTATCTATCTATCTATCTATCTATCTATCTATCTATCTATCTATCTATCTATCTATCTATCTATCTATCTATCTATCTATCTATCTATCTATCTATCTATCTATCTATCTATCTATCTATCTATCTATCTATCTATCTATCTATCTATCTATCTATCTATCTATCTATCTATCTATCTATCTATCTATCTATCTATCTATCTATCTATCTATCTATCTATCTATCTATCTATCTATCTATCTATCTATCTATCTATCTATCTATCTATCTATCTATCTATCTATCTATCTATCTATCTATCTATCTATCTATCTATCTATCTATCTATCTATCTATCTATCTATCTATCTATCTATCTATCTATCTATCTATCTATCTATCTATCTATCTATCTATCTATCTATCTATCTATCTATCTATCTATCTATCTATCTATCTATCTATCTATCTATCTATCTATCTATCTATCTATCTATCTATCTATCTATCTATCTATCTATCTATCTATCTATCTATCTATCTATCTATCTATCTATCTATCTATCTATCTATCTATCTATCTATCTATCTATCTATCTATCTATCTATCTATCTATCTATCTATCTATCTATCTATCTATCTATCTATCTATCTATCTATCTATCTATCTATCTATCTATCTATCTATCTATCTATCTATCTATCTATCTATCTATCTATCTATCTATCTATCTATCTATCTATCTATCTATCTATCTATCTATCTATCTATCTATCTATCTATCTATCTATCTATCTATCTATCTATCTATCTATCTATCTATCTATCTATCTATCTATCTATCTATCTATCTATCTATCTATCTATCTATCTATCTATCTATCTATATCTATCTATCTATCTATCTATCTATCTATCTATCTATCTATCTATCTATCTATCTATCTATCTATCTATCTATCTATCTATCTATCTATCTATCTATCTATCTATCTATCTATCTATCTATCTATCTATCTATCTATCTATCTATCTATCTATCTATCTATCTATCTATCTATCTATCTATCTATCTATCTATCTATCTATCTATCTATCTATCTATCTATCTATCTATCTATCTATCTATCTATCTATCTATCTATCTATCTATCTATCTATCTATCTATCTATCTATCTATCTATCTATCTATCTATCTATCTATCTATCTATCTATCTATCTATCTATCTATCTATCTATCTATCTATCTATCTATCTATATCTATCTATCTATCTATCTATCTATCTATCTATCTATCTATCTATCTATCTATCTATCTATCTATCTATCTATCTATCTATCTATCTATCTATCTATCTATCTATCTATCTATCTATCTATCTATCTATCTATCTATCTATCTATCTATCTATCTATCTATCTATCTATCTATCTATCTATCTATCTATCTATCTATCTATCTATCTATCTATCTATCTATCTATCTATCTATCTATCTATCTATCTATCTATCTATCTATCTATCTATCTATCTATCTATCTATCTATCTATCTATCTATCTATCTATCTATCTATCTATCTATCTATCTATCTATCTATCTATCTATATCTATCTATCTATCTATCTATCTATCTATCTATCTATCTATCTATCTATCTATCTATCTATCTATCTATCTATCTATCTATCTATCTATCTATCTATCTATCTATCTATCTATCTATCTATCTATCTATCTATCTATCTATCTATCTATCTATCTATCTATCTATCTATCTATCTATCTATCTATCTATCTATCTATCTATCTATCTATCTATCTATCTATCTATCTATCTATCTATCTATCTATCTATCTATCTATCTATCTATCTATCTATCTATCTATCTATCTATCTATCTATCTATCTATCTATCTATCTATCTATCTATCTATCTATCTATCTATCTATCTATCTATCTATCTATCTATCTATCTATCTATCTATCTATCTATCTATCTATCTATCTATCTATCTATCTATCTATCTATCTATATCTATCTATCTATCTATCTATCTATCTATCTATCTATCTATCTATCTATCTATCTATCTATCTATCTATCTATCTATCTATATCTATCTATCTATCTATCTATCTATATCTATCTATCTATCTATCTATCTATCTATCTATCTATCTATCTATCTATCTATCTATCTATCTATCTATCTATCTATCTATCTATCTATCTATCTATCTATCTATCTATCTATCTATCTATCTATCTATCTATCTATCTATCTATCTATCTATCTATCTATCTATCTATCTATCTATCTATCTATCTATCTATCTATCTATCTATCTATCTATCTATCTATCTATCTATCTATCTATCTATCTATCTATCTATCTATCTATCTATCTATCTATCTATCTATCTATCTATCTATCTATCTATCTATATCTATCTATCTATCTATCTATCTATCTATCTATCTATCTATCTATCTATCTATCTATCTATCTATCTATCTATCTATCTATCTATCTATCTATCTATCTATCTATCTATCTATCTATCTATCTATCTATCTATCTATCTATCTATCTATCTATCTATCTATCTATCTATCTATCTATCTATCTATCTATCTATCTATCTATCTATCTATCTATCTATCTATCTATCTATCTATCTATCTATCTATCTATCTATCTATCTATCTATATCTATCTATCTATCTATCTATCTATCTATCTATCTATCTATCTATCTATCTATCTATCTATCTATCTATCTATCTATCTATCTATCTATCTATCTATCTATCTATCTATCTATCTATCTATCTATCTATCTATCTATCTATCTATCTATCTATCTATCTATCTATCTATCTATCTATCTATCTATCTATCTATCTATCTATCTATCTATCTATCTATCTATCTATCTATCTATCTATCTATCTATCTATCTATCTATATCTATCTATCTATCTATCTATCTATCTATCTATCTATCTATCTATCTATCTATCTATCTATCTATCTATCTATCTATCTATCTATCTATCTATCTATCTATCTATCTATCTATCTATCTATCTATCTATCTATCTATCTATCTATCTATCTATCTATCTATCTATCTATCTATCTATCTATCTATCTATCTATCTATCTATCTATCTATCTATCTATCTATCTATCTATCTATCTATCTATCTATCTATCTATCTATCTATCTATCTATCTATCTATCTATCTATCTATCTATCTATCTATCTATCTATCTATCTATCTATCTATCTATCTATCTATCTATCTATCTATCTATCTATCTATCTATCTATCTATCTATCTATCTATCTATCTATCTATCTATCTATCTATCTATCTATCTATCTATCTATCTATCTATCTATCTATCTATCTATCTATCTATCTATCTATCTATCTATCTATCTATCTATCTATCTATCTATCTATCTATCTATCTATCTATCTATCTATCTATCTATCTATCTATCTATCTATATCTATCTATCTATCTATCTATCTATCTATCTATCTATCTATCTATCTATCTATCTATCTATCTATCTATCTATCTATCTATCTATCTATCTATCTATATCTATCTATCTATCTATCTATCTATCTATCTATCTATCTATCTATCTATCTATCTATCTATCTATCTATCTATCTATCTATCTATCTATCTATCTATCTATCTATCTATCTATCTATCTATCTATCTATCTATCTATCTATCTATCTATCTATCTATCTATCTATCTATCTATCTATCTATCTATCTATCTATCTATCTATCTATCTATCTATCTATCTATCTATCTATCTATCTATCTATCTATCTATCTATCTATCTATCTATCTATCTATCTATCTATCTATCTATCTATCTATCTATCTATCTATCTATCTATCTATCTATCTATCTATCTATCTATCTATCTATCTATCTATCTATCTATCTATCTATCTATCTATCTATCTATCTATCTATCTATCTATCTATCTATCTATCTATCTATCTATCTATCTATCTATCTATCTATCTATCTATCTATCTATCTATCTATCTATCTATCTATCTATCTATCTATCTATCTATCTATCTATCTATCTATCTATCTATCTATCTATCTATCTATCTATCTATCTATCTATCTATCTATCTATCTATCTATCTATCTATCTATCTATCTATCTATCTATCTATCTATCTATCTATCTATCTATCTATCTATCTATCTATCTATCTATCTATCTATCTATCTATCTATCTATCTATCTATCTATCTATCTATCTATCTATCTATCTATCTATCTATCTATCTATCTATCTATCTATCTATCTATCTATCTATCTATCTATCTATCTATCTATCTATCTATCTATCTATCTATCTATCTATCTATCTATCTATCTATCTATCTATCTATCTATCTATCTATCTATCTATCTATCTATCTATCTATCTATCTATCTATCTATCTATCTATCTATCTATCTATCTATCTATCTATCTATCTATCTATCTATCTATCTATCTATCTATCTATCTATCTATCTATCTATCTATCTATCTATCTATCTATCTATCTATCTATCTATCTATCTATCTATCTATCTATCTATCTATCTATCTATCTATCTATCTATCTATCTATCTATCTATCTATCTATCTATCTATCTATCTATCTATCTATCTATCTATCTATCTATCTATCTATCTATCTATCTATCTATCTATCTATCTATCTATATCTATCTATCTATCTATCTATCTATCTATCTATCTATCTATCTATCTATCTATCTATCTATCTATCTATCTATCTATCTATCTATCTATCTATCTATCTATCTATCTATCTATCTATCTATCTATCTATCTATCTATCTATCTATCTATCTATCTATCTATCTATCTATCTATCTATCTATCTATCTATCTATCTATCTATCTATCTATCTATCTATCTATCTATCTATCTATCTATCTATCTATCTATCTATCTATCTATCTATCTATCTATCTATCTATCTATCTATCTATCTATCTATCTATCTATCTATCTATCTATCTATCTATCTATCTATCTATCTATCTATCTATCTATCTATCTATCTATCTATCTATCTATCTATCTATCTATCTATCTATCTATCTATCTATCTATCTATCTATCTATCTATCTATCTATCTATCTATCTATCTATCTATCTATCTATCTATCTATCTATCTATCTATCTATCTATCTATCTATCTATCTATCTATCTATCTATATCTATCTATCTATCTATCTATCTATCTATCTATCTATCTATCTATCTATCTATCTATCTATCTATCTATCTATCTATCTATCTATCTATCTATCTATCTATCTATCTATCTATCTATCTATCTATCTATCTATCTATCTATCTATCTATCTATCTATCTATCTATCTATCTATCTATCTATCTATCTATCTATCTATCTATCTATCTATCTATCTATCTATCTATCTATCTATCTATCTATCTATCTATCTATCTATCTATCTATCTATCTATCTATCTATCTATCTATCTATCTATCTATCTATCTATCTATCTATCTATCTATCTATCTATCTATCTATCTATCTATCTATCTATCTATCTATCTATCTATCTATCTATCTATCTATCTATCTATCTATCTATCTATCTATCTATCTATCTATCTATCTATCTATCTATCTATCTATCTATCTATCTATCTATCTATCTATCTATCTATCTATCTATCTATCTATCTATCTATCTATCTATCTATCTATCTATCTATCTATCTATCTATCTATCTATCTATCTATCTATCTATCTATCTATCTATCTATCTATCTATCTATCTATCTATCTATCTATCTATCTATCTATCTATCTATCTATCTATCTATCTATCTATCTATCTATCTATCTATCTATCTATCTATCTATCTATCTATCTATCTATCTATCTATCTATCTATCTATCTATCTATCTATCTATCTATCTATCTATCTATCTATCTATCTATCTATCTATCTATCTATCTATCTATCTATCTATCTATCTATCTATCTATCTATCTATCTATCTATCTATCTATCTATCTATCTATCTATCTATCTATCTATCTATCTATCTATCTATCTATCTATCTATCTATCTATCTATCTATCTATCTATCTATCTATCTATCTATCTATCTATCTATCTATCTATCTATCTATCTATCTATCTATCTATCTATCTATATCTATCTATCTATCTATCTATCTATCTATCTATCTATCTATCTATCTATCTATCTATCTATCTATCTATCTATCTATCTATCTATCTATCTATCTATCTATCTATCTATCTATCTATCTATCTATCTATCTATCTATCTATCTATCTATCTATCTATCTATCTATCTATCTATCTATCTATCTATCTATCTATCTATCTATCTATCTATCTATCTATCTATCTATCTATCTATCTATCTATCTATCTATCTATCTATCTATCTATCTATCTATCTATCTATCTATCTATCTATCTATCTATCTATCTATCTATCTATCTATCTATCTATCTATCTATCTATCTATCTATCTATCTATCTATCTATCTATCTATCTATCTATCTATCTATCTATCTATCTATCTATCTATCTATCTATCTATCTATCTATCTATCTATCTATCTATCTATCTATCTATCTATCTATCTATCTATCTATCTATCTATCTATCTATCTATCTATCTATCTATCTATCTATCTATCTATCTATCTATCTATCTATCTATCTATCTATCTATCTATCTATCTATCTATCTATCTATCTATCTATCTATCTATCTATCTATCTATCTATCTATCTATCTATCTATCTATCTATCTATCTATCTATCTATCTATCTATCTATCTATCTATCTATCTATCTATCTATCTATCTATCTATCTATCTATCTATCTATCTATCTATCTATCTATCTATCTATCTATCTATCTATCTATCTATCTATCTATCTATCTATCTATCTATCTATCTATCTATCTATCTATCTATCTATCTATCTATCTATCTATCTATCTATCTATCTATCTATCTATCTATCTATCTATCTATCTATCTATCTATCTATCTATCTATCTATCTATCTATCTATCTATCTATCTATCTATCTATCTATCTATCTATCTATCTATCTATCTATCTATCTATCTATCTATCTATCTATCTATCTATCTATCTATCTATCTATCTATCTATCTATCTATCTATCTATCTATCTATCTATCTATCTATCTATCTATCTATCTATCTATCTATCTATCTATCTATCTATCTATCTATCTATCTATCTATCTATCTATCTATCTATCTATCTATCTATCTATCTATCTATATCTATCTATCTATCTATCTATCTATCTATCTATCTATCTATCTATCTATCTATCTATCTATCTATCTATCTATCTATCTATCTATCTATCTATCTATCTATCTATCTATCTATCTATCTATCTATCTATCTATCTATCTATCTATCTATCTATCTATCTATCTATCTATCTATCTATCTATCTATCTATCTATCTATCTATCTATCTATCTATCTATCTATCTATCTATCTATCTATCTATCTATCTATCTATCTATCTATCTATCTATCTATCTATCTATCTATCTATCTATCTATCTATCTATCTATCTATATCTATCTATCTATCTATCTATCTATCTATCTATCTATCTATCTATCTATCTATCTATCTATCTATCTATCTATCTATCTATCTATCTATCTATCTATCTATCTATCTATCTATCTATCTATCTATCTATCTATCTATCTATCTATCTATCTATCTATCTATCTATCTATCTATCTATCTATCTATCTATCTATCTATCTATCTATCTATCTATCTATCTATCTATCTATCTATCTATCTATCTATCTATCTATCTATCTATCTATCTATCTATCTATCTATCTATCTATCTATCTATCTATCTATCTATCTATCTATCTATCTATCTATCTATCTATCTATCTATCTATCTATCTATCTATCTATCTATCTATCTATCTATCTATCTATCTATCTATCTATCTATCTATCTATCTATCTATCTATCTATCTATCTATCTATCTATCTATCTATCTATCTATCTATCTATCTATCTATCTATCTATCTATCTATCTATCTATCTATCTATCTATCTATCTATCTATCTATCTATCTATCTATCTATCTATCTATCTATCTATCTATCTATCTATCTATCTATCTATCTATCTATCTATCTATCTATCTATCTATCTATCTATCTATCTATCTATCTATCTATCTATCTATCTATCTATCTATCTATCTATCTATCTATCTATCTATCTATCTATCTATCTATCTATCTATCTATCTATCTATCTATCTATCTATCTATCTATCTATCTATCTATCTATCTATCTATCTATCTATCTATCTATCTATCTATCTATCTATCTATCTATCTATCTATCTATCTATCTATCTATCTATCTATCTATCTATCTATCTATCTATCTATCTATCTATCTATCTATCTATCTATCTATCTATCTATCTATCTATCTATCTATCTATCTATCTATCTATCTATCTATCTATCTATCTATCTATCTATCTATCTATCTATCTATCTATCTATCTATCTATCTATCTATCTATCTATCTATCTATCTATCTATCTATCTATCTATCTATCTATCTATCTATCTATCTATCTATCTATCTATCTATCTATCTATCTATCTATCTATCTATCTATCTATCTATCTATCTATCTATCTATCTATCTATCTATATCTATCTATCTATCTATCTATCTATCTATCTATCTATCTATCTATCTATCTATCTATCTATCTATCTATCTATCTATCTATCTATCTATCTATCTATCTATCTATCTATCTATCTATCTATCTATCTATCTATCTATCTATCTATCTATCTATCTATCTATCTATCTATCTATCTATCTATCTATCTATCTATCTATCTATCTATCTATCTATCTATCTATCTATCTATCTATCTATCTATCTATCTATCTATCTATCTATCTATCTATCTATCTATCTATCTATCTATCTATCTATCTATCTATCTATCTATCTATCTATCTATCTATCTATCTATCTATCTATCTATCTATCTATCTATCTATCTATCTATCTATCTATCTATCTATCTATCTATCTATCTATCTATCTATCTATCTATCTATCTATCTATCTATCTATCTATCTATCTATCTATCTATCTATCTATCTATCTATCTATCTATCTATCTATCTATCTATCTATCTATCTATCTATCTATCTATCTATCTATCTATCTATCTATCTATCTATCTATCTATCTATCTATCTATCTATATCTATCTATCTATCTATCTATCTATCTATCTATCTATCTATCTATCTATCTATCTATCTATCTATCTATCTATCTATCTATCTATCTATCTATCTATCTATCTATCTATCTATCTATCTATCTATCTATCTATCTATCTATCTATCTATCTATCTATCTATCTATCTATCTATCTATCTATCTATCTATCTATCTATCTATCTATCTATCTATCTATCTATCTATCTATCTATCTATCTATCTATCTATCTATCTATCTATCTATCTATCTATCTATCTATCTATCTATCTATCTATCTATCTATCTATCTATCTATCTATCTATCTATCTATCTATCTATCTATCTATCTATCTATCTATCTATCTATCTATCTATCTATCTATCTATCTATCTATCTATCTATCTATCTATCTATCTATCTATCTATCTATCTATCTATCTATCTATCTATCTATCTATCTATCTATCTATCTATCTATCTATCTATCTATCTATCTATCTATCTATCTATCTATCTATCTATCTATCTATCTATATCTATCTATCTATCTATCTATCTATCTATCTATCTATCTATCTATCTATCTATCTATCTATCTATCTATCTATCTATCTATCTATCTATCTATCTATCTATCTATCTATCTATCTATCTATCTATCTATCTATCTATCTATCTATATCTATCTATCTATCTATCTATCTATCTATCTATCTATCTATCTATCTATCTATCTATCTATCTATCTATCTATCTATCTATCTATCTATCTATCTATCTATCTATCTATCTATCTATCTATCTATCTATCTATCTATCTATCTATCTATCTATCTATCTATCTATCTATCTATCTATCTATCTATCTATCTATCTATCTATCTATCTATCTATCTATCTATCTATCTATCTATCTATCTATCTATCTATCTATCTATCTATCTATCTATCTATCTATCTATCTATCTATCTATCTATCTATCTATCTATCTATCTATCTATCTATCTATCTATCTATCTATCTATCTATCTATCTATCTATCTATCTATCTATCTATCTATCTATCTATCTATCTATCTATCTATCTATCTATCTATCTATCTATCTATCTATCTATCTATCTATCTATCTATCTATCTATCTATCTATCTATCTATCTATCTATCTATCTATCTATCTATCTATCTATCTATCTATCTATCTATCTATCTATCTATCTATCTATCTATCTATATCTATCTATCTATCTATCTATCTATCTATCTATCTATCTATCTATCTATCTATCTATCTATCTATCTATCTATCTATCTATCTATCTATCTATCTATCTATCTATCTATCTATCTATCTATCTATCTATCTATCTATCTATCTATCTATCTATCTATCTATCTATCTATCTATCTATCTATCTATCTATCTATCTATCTATCTATCTATCTATCTATCTATCTATCTATCTATCTATCTATCTATCTATCTATCTATCTATCTATCTATCTATCTATCTATCTATCTATCTATCTATCTATCTATCTATCTATCTATCTATCTATCTATCTATCTATCTATCTATCTATCTATCTATCTATCTATCTATCTATCTATCTATCTATCTATCTATCTATCTATCTATCTATCTATCTATCTATCTATCTATCTATCTATCTATCTATCTATCTATCTATCTATCTATCTATCTATCTATCTATCTATCTATCTATCTATCTATCTATCTATCTATCTATCTATCTATCTATCTATCTATCTATCTATCTATCTATCTATCTATCTATCTATCTATCTATCTATCTATCTATCTATCTATCTATCTATCTATCTATCTATCTATCTATCTATCTATCTATCTATCTATCTATCTATCTATCTATCTATCTATCTATCTATCTATCTATCTATATCTATCTATCTATCTATCTATCTATCTATCTATCTATCTATCTATCTATCTATCTATCTATCTATCTATCTATCTATCTATCTATCTATCTATCTATCTATCTATCTATCTATCTATCTATCTATCTATCTATCTATCTATCTATCTATCTATCTATCTATCTATCTATCTATCTATCTATCTATCTATCTATCTATCTATCTATATCTATCTATCTATCTATCTATCTATCTATCTATCTATATCTATCTATCTATCTATCTATCTATCTATCTATCTATCTATCTATCTATCTATCTATCTATCTATCTATCTATCTATCTATCTATCTATCTATCTATCTATCTATCTATCTATCTATCTATCTATCTATCTATCTATCTATCTATCTATCTATCTATCTATCTATCTATCTATCTATCTATCTATCTATCTATCTATCTATCTATCTATCTATCTATCTATCTATCTATCTATCTATCTATCTATCTATCTATCTATCTATCTATCTATCTATCTATCTATCTATCTATCTATCTATCTATCTATCTATCTATCTATCTATCTATCTATCTATCTATCTATCTATCTATCTATCTATATCTATCTATCTATCTATCTATCTATCTATCTATCTATCTATCTATCTATCTATCTATCTATCTATCTATCTATCTATCTATCTATCTATCTATCTATCTATCTATCTATCTATCTATCTATCTATCTATCTATCTATCTATCTATCTATCTATCTATCTATCTATCTATCTATCTATCTATCTATCTATCTATCTATCTATCTATCTATCTATCTATCTATCTATCTATCTATCTATCTATCTATCTATCTATCTATCTATCTATCTATCTATCTATCTATCTATCTATCTATCTATCTATCTATCTATCTATCTATCTATCTATCTATCTATCTATCTATCTATCTATCTATCTATCTATCTATCTATCTATCTATCTATCTATCTATCTATCTATCTATCTATCTATCTATCTATCTATCTATCTATCTATCTATCTATCTATCTATCTATCTATCTATCTATCTATCTATCTATCTATCTATCTATCTATCTATCTATCTATCTATCTATCTATCTATCTATCTATCTATCTATCTATCTATCTATCTATCTATCTATCTATCTATCTATCTATCTATCTATCTATCTATCTATCTATCTATCTATCTATCTATCTATCTATCTATCTATCTATCTATCTATCTATCTATCTATCTATCTATCTATCTATCTATCTATCTATCTATCTATCTATCTATCTATCTATCTATCTATCTATCTATCTATCTATCTATCTATCTATCTATCTATCTATCTATCTATCTATCTATCTATATCTATCTATCTATCTATCTATCTATCTATCTATCTATCTATCTATCTATCTATCTATCTATCTATATCTATCTATCTATCTATCTATCTATCTATCTATCTATCTATCTATCTATCTATCTATCTATCTATCTATCTATCTATCTATCTATCTATCTATCTATCTATCTATCTATCTATCTATCTATCTATCTATCTATCTATCTATCTATCTATCTATCTATCTATCTATCTATCTATCTATCTATCTATCTATCTATCTATCTATCTATCTATCTATCTATCTATCTATCTATCTATCTATCTATCTATCTATCTATCTATCTATCTATCTATCTATCTATCTATCTATCTATCTATCTATCTATCTATCTATCTATCTATCTATCTATCTATCTATCTATCTATCTATCTATCTATCTATCTATCTATCTATCTATCTATCTATCTATCTATCTATCTATCTATCTATCTATCTATCTATCTATCTATCTATCTATCTATCTATCTATCTATCTATCTATCTATCTATCTATCTATCTATCTATCTATCTATCTATCTATCTATCTATCTATCTATCTATCTATCTATCTATCTATATATCTATCTATCTATCTATCTATCTATCTATCTATCTATCTATCTATCTATCTATCTATCTATCTATCTATCTATCTATCTATCTATCTATCTATCTATCTATCTATCTATCTATCTATCTATCTATCTATCTATCTATCTATCTATCTATCTATCTATCTATCTATCTATCTATCTATCTATCTATCTATCTATCTATCTATCTATCTATCTATCTATCTATCTATCTATCTATCTATCTATCTATCTATCTATCTATCTATCTATCTATCTATCTATCTATCTATCTATCTATCTATCTATCTATCTATCTATCTATCTATCTATCTCTATCTATCTATCTATCTATCTATCTATCTATCTATCTATCTATCTATCTATCTATCTATCTATCTATCTATCTATCTATCTATCTATCTATCTATCTATCTATCTATCTATCTATCTATCTATCTATCTATCTATCTATCTATCTATCTATCTATCTATCTATCTATCTATCTATCTATCTATCTATCTATCTATCTATCTATCTATCTATCTATCTATCTATCTATCTATCTATCTATCTATCTATCTATCTATCTATCTATCTATCTATCTATCTATCTATCTATCTATCTATCTATCTATCTATCTATCTATCTATCTATCTATCTATCTATCTATCTATCTATCTATCTATCTATCTATCTATCTATCTATCTATCTATCTATCTATCTATCTATCTATCTATCTATCTATCTATCTATCTATCTATCTATCTATCTATCTATCTATCTATCTATCTATCTATCTATCTATCTATCTATCTATCTATCTATCTATATCTATCTATCTATCTATCTATCTATCTATCTATCTATCTATCTATCTATCTATCTATCTATCTATCTATCTATCTATCTATCTATCTATCTATCTATCTATCTATCTATCTATCTATCTATCTATCTATCTATCTATCTATCTATCTATCTATCTATCTATCTATCTATCTATCTATCTATCTATCTATCTATCTATCTATCTATCTATCTATCTATCTATCTATCTATCTATCTATCTATCTATCTATCTATCTATCTATCTATCTATCTATCTATCTATCTATCTATCTATCTATCTATCTATCTATCTATCTATCTATATCTATCTATCTATCTATCTATCTATCTATCTATCTATCTATCTATCTATCTATCTATCTATCTATCTATCTATATCTATCTATCTATCTATCTATCTATCTATCTATCTATCTATCTATCTATCTATCTATCTATCTATCTATCTATCTATCTATCTATCTATCTATCTATCTATCTATCTATCTATCTATCTATCTATCTATCTATCTATCTATCTATCTATCTATCTATCTATCTATCTATCTATCTATCTATCTATCTATCTATCTATCTATCTATCTATCTATCTATCTATCTATCTATCTATCTATCTATCTATCTATCTATCTATCTATCTATCTATCTATCTATCTATCTATCTATCTATCTATCTATCTATCTATCTATCTATCTATCTATCTATCTATCTATCTATCTATCTATCTATCTATCTATCTATCTATCTATCTATCTATCTATCTATCTATCTATCTATCTATCTATCTATCTATCTATCTATCTATCTATCTATCTATCTATCTATCTATCTATCTATCTATCTATCTATCTATCTATCTATCTATCTATCTATCTATCTATCTATCTATCTATCTATCTATCTATCTATCTATCTATCTATCTATCTATCTATCTATCTATCTATCTATCTATCTATCTATCTATCTATCTATCTATCTATCTATCTATCTATCTATCTATCTATCTATCTATCTATCTATCTATCTATCTATCTATCTATCTATCTATCTATCTATCTATCTATCTATCTATCTATCTATCTATCTATCTATCTATCTATCTATCTATCTATATCTATCTATCTATATCTATCTATCTATCTATCTATCTATCTATCTATCTATCTATCTATCTATCTATCTATCTATCTATCTATCTATCTATCTATCTATCTATCTATATCTATCTATCTATCTATCTATCTATCTATCTATCTATCTATCTATCTATCTATCTATCTATCTATCTATCTATCTATCTATCTATCTATCTATCTATCTATCTATCTATCTATCTATCTATCTATCTATCTATCTATCTATCTATCTATCTATCTATCTATCTATCTATCTATCTATCTATCTATCTATCTATCTATCTATCTATCTATCTATCTATCTATCTATCTATCTATCTATCTATCTATCTATCTATCTATCTATCTATCTATCTATCTATCTATCTATCTATCTATCTATCTATCTATCTATCTATCTATCTATCTATCTATCTATCTATCTATCTATCTATCTATCTATCTATCTATCTATCTATCTATCTATCTATCTATCTATCTATCTATCTATCTATCTATCTATCTATCTATCTATCTATCTATCTATCTATCTATCTATCTATCTATCTATCTATCTATCTATCTATCTATCTATCTATCTATCTATCTATCTATCTATCTATCTATCTATCTATCTATCATCTATCTATCTATCTATCTATCTATCTATCTATCTATCTATCTATCTATCTATCTATCTATCTATCTATCTATCTATCTATCTATCTATCTATCTATCTATCTATCTATCTATCTATCTATCTATCTATCTATCTATCTATCTATCTATCTATATCTATCTATCTATCTATCTATCTATCTATCTATCTATCTATCTATCTATCTATCTATCTATCTATCTATCTATCTATCTATCTATCTATCTATCTATCTATCTATCTATCTATCTATCTATCTATCTATCTATCTATCTATCTATCTATCTATCTATCTATCTATCTATCTATCTATCTATCTATCTATCTATCTATCTATCTATCTATCTATCTATCTATCTATCTATCTATCTATCTATCTATCTATCTATCTATCTATCTATCTATCTATCTATCTATCTATCTATCTATCTATCTATCTATCTATCTATCTATCTATCTATCTATCTATCTATATCTATCTATCTATCTATCTATCTATCTATCTATCTATCTATCTATCTATCTATCTATCTATCTATCTATCT